>RJWT010033467.1:0-13903 GCA_004365215.1 Cuniculus paca
TTTGATTTGACTGGTTTAAGTCTCTTTTCTACTATTTGATTGCAATATGTGAGAAGATAGGAACAGCTCTTTTAAAGAAAACAGGAGACATTAAGGTAGCCATTGTTGGTTTCTTGTTGTCTGATTTGAAGGCCTGTAATGCTTTCACTCTTTTGTTTTATCTGGTTTTATATTATTTTGTTTTGTTTGAGTTTATTGTCTGTGAAGGTATGAACAACCATTTTGAAGAAGGCAAAAGACACTAGGGTAGCCATTGTTAATCTCCTGTTGTTATGTTTTGAAGACCTGTATTGCTTGCAGTGTTCTGTTCTGAAATGCTTTGTTGTGTTTGACTCTATTCTGTTTTGTTTTGTTTTGTTTTGTTCTATTCTCTTAAAAAGAAAAAAAAAGAAAAAAAAAGAAATGCATTGTAGAGC
Source organism: Cuniculus paca (assembly GCA_004365215.1). Taxonomy (NCBI): domain Eukaryota; kingdom Metazoa; phylum Chordata; class Mammalia; order Rodentia; family Cuniculidae; genus Cuniculus; species Cuniculus paca. Next base: position 417 of record RJWT010033467.1, read on the forward strand.
AATGGAAAAGTGTGTCACTGAGACACCAAAGGATAATTACTTGCTATGGCTTGTGTCCAGATGCCCCTCCCCACCACAAAACCTCATGCCACCCATAGGTAGGGCTTTTCAGAGGTGGCTGGATCTAAAGTATATAATGCTAAGATTATGTGTGTGATGCTGGAATCAAGGATGTATTAAACTAGTTCACTGATTGGCTTGGCATAGTTCTGGGTATGATAATGGGGAAACCTAAATGGGGTGTGAGCAGGTAACCTGAATAGAACATAAGAACAGAAAGAGGGCTGCTGAAGTTCTTTGGTGCTTCCTTTCTACTTTTCTGCCTTCCTGCTTTCCTACCTTCTTGCTTTGCTGCCTTGCTACCTACGCTGAACTCTCTCTCCTCTGTGTTGCCCGTGTGCCATGCCACCTTAGCTAGGAACTGAAGCCTCTACAAACTATGAACTACAATAAACATTTCCTCCTTTAACATTTTTTTTATTTTTGATACTGGAATTGAACTCATGACCTTGCACTTTCCAGGCAGGCATTGTACTGTCAAGCTGTATCCCTGGCCCCCTCCTTTAACTTTGAGTGTCAAGTATTTTGTCTCAGCCATAAGACAAGTAACTAAGACACTGCTCTAAAATCAACATAGTCATCATTCATTCTGGGACATATAATTCATTAACCACAACCTGTGTATGCTTGTAAGTCACCAATGGCTCAATTCATATCTTGACTTCACTTGTACTCTCCATTTCCCATCATTTTTGAAAAGCAATTCCTCCAGCCTCCAATAAAATATACTCAACATTTAGAGATAATCCCTCCCTTTGGCATATATTAGAACTTTACCCAGCTTCACATATCAAAGTATCCCTCCCTAAACACAATTGTGCAAGAGCAGAAAGTTTAGAGGGCAGGTAGATTTTTCTCTGTGTTATGTCCTTAGCACACATCTGGTTACACAGAATTAATAAATACACCTTTAAGAAGGAACTATCCAAGGTTTGTAACAGAGAACACAATTTTTTTGGAAAAGTTTGAGACAGCACAGAGAAAGCTTGTCTCTGGAGAAAACAGGGCTATAGGGACAAGGAAGAATAGGAGGAGGGCACTGCAATAATTCTTACCTTCTTCATAATCCTTTAACCTCCATAATTTTTACCTTCATCACAATTTAACTTCAGGCTTAACTCAAAGTAATCAGAATGGTAGCGTCGGAGCCCTGAAATTGCAATCAATTCTTAGTACACTAACTGAAAATTACTCTATTCACTGCAAATAAGAAGAAAGAATTGCCAACACCAAAATCAAGCAATGGTACTTCCTTTGCCCAGAAATAAAGTAAGTAAGAGTTATAATAGGAACAAAAATGTAATGAAAAAAAGCCTTATTTTTTCCAAATCCAAATATATTCTTCTCTTTTCTATAAAATGAAGAGTAGATGAGAGCTGTAAAAAGAATATAGGGGCTCTCCTTTCTTATATACTGCCTGATATATGTCAATATTTCAAGATATATTTGCTGAGTAGAAGGACAGATCTCTCAAGTCTGCACATTTTTTGATATGGGCTAGAAATTTTCCCTTCCAGTGACCAATGATCTCCATGGATTTTCCTCTCTCCCTGCATTCAAAGATGTAGAATCAGGACACCTTCCCAAGCAGTCCAACCTCTGGCAGTTTCCTCAGGACTAGAGAAGCTCTAGGAAGAAATCAGTGTCCAAGGGGAGTAAGTGTGAACAAGAGACATTCCTTTGGTCAGATTTTAATCAATGAAAATGTCATCCACAGGGAAGATTCAACAGCAAGGTCATGGTCCTCCTGTTTAACTGAGGTTCGGGCTATAACTGAAAGTCTTTATGTTAAGTCAAAAAAAGAAGAAAGGAGCATTATAATGAACATCAATTAAAAAGAATTTTTTAAGCAAAGTGAGATGAATCTTTGAAAGTTACATGAAGCGTTCTTTAATTTTAGATTTTTAAAGAGAAAAGAGCCTGAGAGACTGAGGGCATCCGTGAAAAGGTCAAATGGACAGCACTCTGGCTTTTATAAGAAATGAAGGTACAGATGGAAAACAGATCCAGACTGTCACCTAATTATTGCACAACTAGTGAATTCTCTTAAGCTGTCTGAACTTTAGTTATTTTGACTATAAAACGAGCATGGCGATACTTGGTAGAATTCTCTAATGATAAAAGAACTTCAGCACATGAAATGGCACACAGCAAATATGACAAGATTGGTGTTTGATTCCATATCACAAAACATGTCAAAGAATGATAACACTATAAATAACCAAAAATATGTTGATTTTTAAAATATATATGCCAGGTTATTAAAGAAATGACTACACTTGTGGGTCCATAAAGATGATACTTTCATCTCTAGGATATTAACATAGAATGGAATGCATAAACTAATTCCATCCACAAAAAAATAAGATACATAAAGAGATTAAATAACTGATATGAATTTAACTTCATTTAGTAACTTTTGCATAAAAGACATGTCATAGAAGAGAAACTATTTGGAAAATGTAAGTGAGAATTTCCTATTTTGAGAAATTTGTGACACAAGTGAAAGGGAGAATGTACTATGAAATAAGGAACTAATTTTGCCAGCAGGCTACAATAATTCCTCTTTGGGTTTGACGTATAAATTTCACAAAGAGCATTGTATGTGACTTATCTTAATATCTATTTGAATATCAAATAATGAAAAACACACATGGAATAGAAAATAATATTCATTTCATAAAAGCCTGACAGGCATGCCAGTTCATCATTTTTCCTTTTTATTAGTATATATTTGTGATATGTAACATTCACCTTGGAAATTAGTATGTTTACAGATCACATCTCAGTTTCATATACCCCCATCACTGGATCCCTTTCCTATTTCCATGAACTCCATCTCTCTATCATCTATCTTTTTTTTAACTCATTAAATTATTCATATTTTGTGTTTCTCTTATAAGAGAAACTGTATAATATTTAAACTTCTGTGTCTGATTTATTTCATTGAACTTTGTACTAGCAAGGTTCATCCATTTTCCTACAAATGACTCAAACTCATGCTTCTTTATTGTACAGTAGTATTCCATGGTGTATTATTCTTCACATTTTCTTTATCTATTCATTTGTTCATGTACACATAGAATGCTTGCAAGACTTAGCTATTATTATAAACATTTATCACTGTAACATACTCTCTTTAACTCTTGGGAAGATACCCAGAAGAGGTATATCTGAGTCAAACTGAATTTCTAGTTCTAGTTTTTTGAGTAATCTTTATACTGATTTCCAGAGTGATTATATTAGTTTACATTTACACCAAAAATGTAGAATTCTTTTTTTCCACAAACCTAACTAGCATTTGTTGTTTTTTGTCTTCTTAATCATAGCCATATTTTTTAAAGTAAGATGGACTTTCAGGGTTATTTTGATTTATATATCTCTAATGGCCAAAGATGCTGAACATTTTCTATGTACTTATGGGCCATTTGTTCTTCTTATTTTGAGAAATGTTGATTCACTTCAATTCTCCATTTTTGATTGGGTCTTTTATTTTGGGCATATAATGTTTTTTAGTTCTTTATATATTCTAGGTATTAGTCCTCTGTCCAAAGAGTAGCTAGGAAAAATTGTTTTCTAATGTATAGGTTACCTGTTTACTATATTCATTTTCATCACTGTGCAGAAGATTTTCAAATTTATATAATCACTATACTTGAATGTTGGTGTAATTTTTGTGCAGCTGTCCAGAAAGTCTTTACTTATGACTCTGTCTCAAGTATTTTGCTTATTTTATCTTCCACCAGATTTACTGTTTGTCTTTCAAGATCTAAGTCTTTGCTCTATTTTTATTTGATTTTCATATAGAGTAAGAGACACAGGTTTAGATTAATTCTTCAGCATGTGAATAACCAGTTTTGCCAGTACCATTTTTCAAAGAGGCAACCTTTTCTTCTGCAGATGTTTTTGGTGCCTTTGTCCAAGATCACGTGGCTGAAGGTGCCTGGGTTGTTTCTGCATCTTCAGTTTGATTCTACTGATCCACATGTCTGTTATGTGCCAGTATCATGCTGATTTTATCACTGTTGCTTTGTAATATAACTTAAAATCCAGGATTATGATGCCTCCTGCTTTACTCTTACTTGTTAAGTCTGTCTGAAGCTACTCTGATGCTCTTCTTGTTTCATGTAAATTTTAGGATATTTTTCTAGTTCAATGTAGAAAGTCGTTGGTATTTTGATTTGAATTCTAGTAAATATATGTATTATTTTTAGTAATACGTCCATTTTGGCAATGTTGGTTCTGAATATCCAAGAATAGGGAAAGTCTTTCTGATTTCTGGTGCCTTTTTCAATCTATTTTTCCCCAGTACTATACTTTTCCTTCTAGAAGTCTTTCAAGTCTTTGGTTAAGATAATACCAAGGTATTTAATTTTTTCAAGGTACTGTGAATGGTATTGTTTTTCTGATTTCTTTCTCAGTGGGTTCATCATTGGTATGCAAAATGTTATTTATTTTTGTGTATGTGTTTTGTACCCTGATACTTTGCTAAATTTGTTTATTTTCTTTCTCTAAGAGTCTTCTGATAGATTTTTTTTTAATATTTTCTTTGTAAAGGGTCATGTCAACATGAATAAGGTTAATTTTTTTTTCTTTCTTTCTTTCTTTCTTTCTTTCTTTCTTTCTTTCTTTCTTCCTTTCTTTCCTCTACATATCCCTTTTATTTATGCTTTTACCTGTTTTGTGGAGGGCTAAAATTTTAGTGATATACTGAACAAGAATGGTGAGAGTAGACACCCTTGTCTTATTCTTTAGAGGAAGTGAAAGAACATTGATATTAATTGTCGACTTGGCTGTACTAAGAAACTCATGGAGAGATAATTGGATCATGGTACACTATTTATCAGTGCATTAATCTACTGATGTTCACAGCTGAATATGCTGTTAGAAACTTGAGTCCAGTTGGAGGTGGGTTATGGGGGGGGCATACGTGCTGGCATTCTTTCCCTGTGCTCTCTTCTTTGCCACTGATAATTGAGACACTTTGCTTTTCCACACCCTCCCATTAGGATGCTCCTGCTTTGGAGTCAAGGAACATGAACTGAAACCTTTGAAAGCATAAGTCAAAGAAACCACTTCCATATTTAAGGAATGTATGCCAAGGAGTTGGTCTCACAAGACAAAGCTGACTGGTAAAAGGTGAACAGTATCAAGAAACAATTTACTTTTAAGACACTATTAGGTGAGACTTAGACATTATAGATTCATCATATGATTATAGTGCTTTTCTCAGCAGAAGCAGATTTGAAATTAACATCCATAGAAGAAGCTACAATGTGGAATATCTTCTGTTATAACCATTAATTTTAATAAGGGGTACTGAGCATGGGTGTAAAGTTAACATTCAGTGATTACATTGTCTAATGTAATATCTGAGAAGTCTTTCTAAATTTTCTTTTTCTCATTTTTAGTGTCACAGTGTCACAATCCAGTGTCACAAAATAGTAACAGAACAGGTATTCTATTCTGTATGTTCTCAAAGACTATGTCCTTTCTTGAGAATGCTGCGTGTCACTGGAAATTTATCATTACATAGCAATATTTTGAAATAAAACATTAAATACATGCAATTATAATTTGGACTTGAACCAAGAAACAGCTTCAAGTATTAATAATGTTCAATCAGATACTAGAAAATTTATTCTTGTGTTATCATAATACCATAGATTTTCTGCTTGTAGTACTAGGAATTCAACCCAAGGGTGCTCTAACACTTAGCTGCATTCCCAGCCCTCTTCATTTTATTCTGAGAAAAGGACTTGCTAATTTACCCAGACTCACCTCAAACTTGCCATCCTCATGGATTACACTTTAAAGTACCTCTAATTGCTGGCATGCATTGCCGCTCCTGGCTTAACATCGCAGTTATAGTCTGGAAAATGTAATAACATTAAACACAGTGACATTTTTATGTTAAGGAGTAAGTTTTTCAAGGAAACTTGTTTATTTGCAGATCTTAATTATCAATTTATTTTTGTATTTGTCATGATTTTCAGTAATGTAAGTAATTTATCATCTCCAAATGAGTATTTATAAAATCTAAACTTAGCTAAGTAAATAAAGCTTTATATGTCTCCATCATAAATATTAAAGAAATTCTTCATAAGGGAGAAAAGTAACTCTTATAAGTTGATTTTAAACTATTAAATACATGTAAGCATAATTTTAAGATTAAAATTTTTATATCCATTTTAATTTTTTAAGCTTGAAACAGAATTAAAGATTAAAGCAAATAAATTACACAAGAAAAATCATGTATGCCCTGTGAAAGATCAAGTTGTGTGTAGTAGGTGAACTAGGATATAGACTGAGTGTGTGGTGAAGTGCATTCTCCTTCAGATTCTGTGGGACTATTCCAAGTGCATGTGTACTGACTCAGTGTATGTGCTGTTTTTCTACACTGAGACATGGTGAAGTCTATACAAGGACACATCAGTTTGCCTTCACTTAAGGCAAACACACAATTTAGAATTCACTTTCTAATTAACTTCAAATAAATAATAAATAACTACTACATGGTATTTATACATATACACAGTATATTTACTAATATCCTCCAAAATATTTCACCACTGAATACATATTTGACTTTGAGTAGCCCAGCATTTTCCAAACTTTTGTTTTAAAACCGTAGTGCATCTTTAATAACATTTCCAGTGACACAGTTTGAGAAAGACAATATTAGACTGTCAATTAGTTATAAAAGCCACTTTAGTATAATTGTTTTTATTAAATTGCATTATTTTAAGTATCTTGTTCAGTTAATTATAGCGAATACCAAGAATAAGAAATATTAAGTGCATGAAATTAAGTAAATACAGCCAGTGGGAACAAAGGAGGGTTATGTTTTGCTTTGCATTGTTTTCCTTCTTTTTCATTTTAGGATAAAAACCACCAGCCGAGTTTAAAATAAGAGTAAACACCATATTATTTTCTTCCTATACTGCCGTTTAAAATATGCCTCTGAACCTAGGACATTCAAAAGATTTCTTTGTCATGTTAGATAATCATCAATATGAAGTTTTGTAGAGTTTAAGTATGTTAGTAATTGTGGTGTGAGCACAAATATTATATCTTGTGAAGTTCTGTTTTACTAAGTGGAACTTCAGAGCTGCTCATAAAATATTAACCAATATAAGACGTGAGGGAACAATGCAAACTAAAAAGTTTAAACTACAGAAGAGTATGTCATTTAACAGCAGATATATGCTAAGGTGGTTAAATTTTGTCTGTGACAAATGATTAGAAGGGTACGATGAAACTGTGAAATGCAAGAGAGTAGATATTCAAAAAACCAAGAGAAAGTCTTGGTGGATATAGATCGTATTCAAACTGTATCAACACATGCCTAATTTTGCCTTGAACATTCTATTGAGGGGCTGACCTCTGCAGATCTACAGTTTAGGTCCCATAGAGATGGAGAAATTCACCTCGTTTCAGGTGCTTTTTTCAAGGTTTATTTCATTGGATCAGTACCAAATATTCCTGGAGATCCTTTCAATTTGGGTGTTTTTCATTTTTTAATAAATCTATTTCTGTATGCTCACTTAAGAGATATTTATGAAGATTCTCCCCCATTTCATGTTCAATGCTACCTCTGTGAGCAAGAAAAGCAAAAAACAAGATAAATCACTGGTCATGAAATTGTATAGCAAATGATCTGACAAAATATAAAGATTTTAACTAATGAGTCAACACAGATGGAATAGGTAATAATGTATGTAAATATGTGTGTGAAGGCATAAGAGCAGAATATGTCTTCCTGGAAACTACAATAGTCCAAATTCTACTAAATTAGAAGAAGTTTCAATGGCAGAATGATAAGAAAGATACTGGGATCTAGTATATATGTTTCATTTTTCCTGGGGAAGAGGGAACGACTTGGAATATGATGACAAATACATATAAGCCTTATAGAATCATAGAGACTTTATGTGGTTCAGTCTGTACTATTTTAATAGAGTTAAGAATCAAAAATATTTAATTTATCTATAAAGTTAGTATAATTCAAAACATTTTAACCATCCAACACAATCTGTAGTGTCTGAGATTTTTAAATTTTATTTAAGAGAATTACCAGTACCAATGACATGAGTTCTTCATATCAAAAAATTACCAAGCATATTTCATGAAGAATCTAAAGGTAAGAAAAATACATAAACATGAAATATTTATAAGACAAATGTAAAAGACTATAATTGTAATGTTTTTGGCAAGAAAAAATTTCTGAATGTAACAAAATTAAACAACATGTAAAAAAGATTGCAAATTTAATAAAAACTCACAAAATTTTCTCATCAAAAGTTAAGTTAAAAACTAAAAATCAAAAAGAAAAACAAAACACTCACCTATAGGCTTGGACATACCAACATAAATAAGAAAAGGATTAATATTTATTTGAAATACTTTTAAACTATTTGTTCTTGGCATACTAAAGTCCATGTGTTGGTGAAAATATTAAAATTCATTCATAGACTCTTTTGCTCAAAAGTTTTGAATCTACTTTCATTTGATAATTTCTCCTCCTATTGTTTCTTTGGTCTACATATTTGATTGACAAAAAAGTGTACCTATTTATGGATTACAACATTATGTTTTTATTCATTTGTGCTTTACTTAATGAATTAATTGGGGTCATTTATTGTTGATTACATAAAAGTGTACTCTTCAAACTAGCTTGAGATACACAATGTACTACTAGCTGTCTTCAACTTACTATGCAGTGAAACACTGGAAATTATGATCCCTAATGAGCTGTACTGTTGTATGTGTTGACCAAACTGTCCTTGTCTTTGTTGTTGTTGTTTTTTTACTTTATTAGTACATGTTGTGGTGTACGTTGATTTTTTTCACTGTAAGGTATTAGTACAATACAAAACACATTTCAATTCTTTCTCTCTCCACCCCCTTTTCTGCCTGTATCAGATTCATTTATTTATCTTATAAGATCCTATAAAGTTAATTATCATATACACAGATTGAAAACCAGACTAATGGGCCAAATAACAGATAAAACACAAATTACAATTGTACTAAGCCAGGGTACACTTTTAGATACTCTGTCCCCATTGGATTACAATACCTTTTCTTTTTCATTTTCTTTTTTCTATTATCTGTCTTTTATTTTGTACATTTTGTATATAGTAAGTTTATGGTATTTGATATTTAAGCCTGTCTTTGCTTTTCACTCATTCACTCATCTTGCCTCTGATAACTACTACTCTAGTGTCAACTTTTATGGGGTCAATGTTTTTAGATTTCACATACAATTGAGATCATATGACATTTGTCTTTATGTGCCTTAATGTTAGGTTCTCAAGATTCATCTATGTTGTCATATGTTGCAGAATTTCTTTCATTTTAAAGCTTATATAAAATTTTATTGCAAAGTTTACCACATTTCATTATTTATCTTCAATGTATGATTTAATATATAATTTATTTCCATATCTTGCCTATTGTAAATAAAGGTACAGTGGATTTGGGAGCCCCAAAAAAGACATTAAAAGGAACTAATGGGTACACAAACATGTGTTAAACATTATTAATCTGAAGACAAATACAAACTTTAACCACACTGTTGTTGGAATATTTATTGTCAAAAAGATGAGAAGTAATTGTTGACTGGGGGATGGGGAGATAGAACAGTTGTACACTCTTGGTGAGAATGAAAATAGTGTACTATGGGAAACAATAAAATGACCATATGATCTAGCATTCTCACTTAGAGTTAAGCCAAAAAGAGTTGAAATTGTGGCCTCAAAGAGATGGGTCTCCTGCTCTCTGTGCACTATTTATTGAAGCCATATCACAATGCTGAAGAGAGAATTAACTGCCCCTTTCTCTCTAATTTTTCTGTCTTAAAGATTTTCTATCCTTCTGGAATCAGGAAATTAGGTGTGCAGGAAAAGGGAGAAATAGAAATGCTTAAGACAAAATTCCAGTGGCACCTCTCTCCCAATTTGCTGGATTCCAGATAGTATATATTCTATATCACTGAAGAGAATTAATAGTCAGCTAGAACACATAGTGAAGGCAGATAAATTATAAGGAGATTCATTCATGAAGTTATTAGACAGAATATTTTACCAACAATTTCAGCATGCTTCACTTTCCCTCTATTTCATTGTTTTATGCATTACCCTGGTTGCAGATGCTCTACCAACTCTTGCCTTTAAATCTCCCTTTGTATAAAGTAGGTTTTCCATATAGTACATGAAAACTCAACAAATTAGTTGAGAAATTGAGGTAGGATTTCCCACTGCTAGGTCTGTCAGACGTATGAAAATTTTGTTTTGTTTTTGTTTTGTTTCATTGTAAAACCTCTAAGGCTCAACAGACTTATTACAACTGTCAGACGTCTATTAGACAAATTGGGCATAATGTAAATACGTAGTCTCTCACCTTTGAAATTCTAACATCCAGCAGAAACATAAACCTCAAAAGCCACAAAAGGAGAGCTGTTGAGAATTAGGGATGATGCCTTCCATTATAAAAATAAAAGCAGTCTTATAGACTGCAGATGAAGTTAGAAAAAAAGATGATCGTACTTCCCAAATATGTAAAGTTTTTGTATAAACCAAGTTCACACATTTTTTCATGCTCTACTCCTTGGACACATTGGGATTTGACAGAGAAGCCCTAGGCTTATCTAGGAATGTCAAGTTCTGAAGACATTAACCTTGGAATTTAATAATAGGAAGTCAAAATTACTCAAAATGCACCAAAATTCCTAAAATCAGATGACTTTATGTTTTCATAGCACATTAAAAGTTTATTCAATAATATAATATGTAGATAAACATGATGAATCTTTTTTGTTACAGAATTGCATTAAATATTTAGGGGAATTTTATGAAAATATTATAAAATGTTCATGATTATTATAAACAAATTTTTTAATATAAGTTCATATATTAAGGTGTATTTAAAATAAGCTCTGCTTTATCTAGTTATTTGGTAACAGAAAACTATAGAAGGAAAAATTATCACTTGATTAATGTCATTTTTTATGATGTTGACTGAATTGTTATGATTTCATTCACAATCATGCTCAAGTTGAAAGCTACGATATATATTTCAAAAAGCTCATTTCTAGTTTTTAATAATAATGATGTTTTATCTAATTTCCTCATCTTTATTTTGCCTATGATATCTATACTGTTTTTTTTTCACTTCAGATCTTTCATTTTCTAATTTCATGTGGCAGTATTACATAGTAACATTCATATATTCACTTAGCATTAATTATTCAAAAGATCAATAATATATGATGAGTATCCAGACTCTGGACAACCCCATATCTCATTTCTGAGTATTTTTTCTGATGAAATGAATACACATATAGATATAATAACCTATATGTGTAAGTTTATAATTTATAGCAGATCTGTTTTTGTTGTTGTTGTTGTTTTTGGTACCCAGGATCAAACTCACAGCCTCATGCTTGCCAGTCAGGCACTTACACTACTGAGCTAAGTCCCCGGCCCTATAGCACCTGTATTTTGAATTGTTTAAAACAAGGAGCAATCCCAGTACTCTTCAGTGGCAAAGTAGATGGGTTTGGAGGCATGACTACACAAAGGAAAATAACCCATAAACAAAAACGACTGGACTATTAACATATGCAACCACTTGATTTAATCTCAAACAGATTATTCTATGTGGGAAAATGTCTGTTTCTAAAAGTTATATATTTTTATGCCACTTTTTGTGAGTGCCTTAAAAAAATGATAAAGGCAGACTACAACCCAGTGATTTTCAATAGATCAGCTTTGGAAAACGTAAAACTATTGAGGAATTGATTAGAGTGATGCAGTTAGCTATTCTGCATGCATTTATAATAAACACAAATCTACACATTTGGTAAAACTCATGGAATTGTTTAGGAAATAAAGTCAATTTCACTCTATAACTTAAATAATAAAATTGCCAAGAGAAGCACTTGTTTTACATACTGATCATCAATAATTAACATGGTTACATATACTGGACTGTCACTACAACAAAATAAAAATATTTCATTTTTGTGTACAGTATGAAAATATTTAAGAGAAATTTTTTATTGCCTTGATCATATGGAGATGAGGAAGAATACCTAACATCAGCAGGTTAAATAAACACTTCAAAAGAACATATTTACTAAAATCAAGTTGTTTAATGAATAACAATTTGAATTGGGTCTTGAAGCATTCGTTAACATTATCTGAATATGAGGAAATGTCTTTCTGGGAGTACTCAACTGTATGCACAAAATAAAAGGCCAACATTAATACTCTGAAATTTTTAAGAAAATAATGAAACTATGTTTCAGTCTAAGGTTTGCACAAGGATACAGCATCAAATAGAAGTTGAGGAAGAGGAATCTACTTCAAAGAACAGCTTTCATAGGAAGATAAATATTCAGTACTCTTTAGAGCAGTAGAGAACTGCCAAACATTCTTAACTCAAAGTGTATTCTCCACCTATTATCTAAAAATTTCACTGAACCCAGCAATTCTTCTTCAAGATAACTTCCTGACAGTGTTAAAGATATCATATTACAGTGATACATGTGTGCCTGTTTACCACGCCATGATTCATAACAGCTAAATCTAGGGAATGGCCTGTATGTTTATCAGCAGAAGGATAAAGAAAATGTGGTATGTCTACACAATGGAGTACCACTCTGCCATAAATAAAGGTAAACTTGAGTCATTTGCAGTAAAATAGATATACCTTGAGACCATAACAGTAAGTGAAGTAGATATCACATTGTTTCTCTTATGTAAGAAACACAAAATACAAGTATAAACTAAAAGATAGATAACAGGATGTATGGAGATAGATCTTCCTCAATTGGGAGGAGCATCAAGAGATGGTGGGAAGTGTTGGAAGCCATTGAAACTGGAAATTGAACACACATGCAGGGCTGTGGCATGGTGAGGGCATGGCTATCCCACGAACACAGAGAAGCCTCAAAGGGCAAGATAAGACCACAGCTGAGGACAGCAAGCTCCAACCCCAATTAACTAAATAAAGACTGTAGCTGCAGGCATTTCCCTCCTGTAGTGAAATGGCCCCTGGAGATTTTCTCCTAAAATACTTCTCTTAAATTAATATAATGTTGCTTAGAAAAATCCTTGAACCACTTCCAAGATCCTGCTCAGTTTCCTGCATTTTCCACTCTAATCCCTTCCTTGTTTGAAGACCTAATAAAAATGAGCTACCCAGAGACAGTCTCTGCCTCAGCCCCCAGAGTCTCAAACTCTGTTAGAGGGTTTTGACCCTCCTGGAGCCCCTAAAATCAGACCACTTGTCTCATTTATTTAAGCCTTCACTGTATCCTTGTTTGGGAGATTGTGGATCTTGACCAGGTCCTAGATAAGAAAGATAGAGGGAGAGAGAGAAAAAGAATGAAAAATAAAATGAAAGGGGCCAGGCATTAA
>RJWT010033468.1:0-13873 GCA_004365215.1 Cuniculus paca
CCATGTGTCACAACGACAACAAATAGCAACCCAGAAAGTAAAGTGAGAAATAAAACAGTCAATAAAAAGCCAATACAATTAACTGATGGTATTTGAGCTTCCACACTTACCATAGTAAATTTTAAAATAAGATGCGTTAGTGTGTTTTGTTTTGAGGATTTCTGTTTTTGAGATGTTGAGATTTTGCGCTTACAATATTCTTTATAAAACCAGTCAACAGATGCTTAGCTACTTTATTTCTTCCTTGTTTTACAAGACTACAAGACCTTCTCTGACCTTGTTAACTAAAATATCCTTCAATTTCCCTGTGCATTTTTAAAAAATTTTTGTGATCTTTTTTGTTTTTGAGATCTTTTTTTGAGATCATTTTTGAACTCTAAGTAAAGTTACATTTCAACTGCCTTCTGATTAGGAAATTATTTTGCTGACAATAAGAGATGATAAGAATCATACAAACTTTGATGCATTTAGCTAATTTGTAAGTCATTTCCTATATAATACCATTGTCACAAGCTTATTATCCTTGCAGTACACTCTTACTGTGTCACTTACTACCTAGAGAGACCAATAATGTTTTAAGATATATTTTTAGTACAAATAACCAAGATTACTTAACTCTTTCACTTCCTAAATTTATTTCTACTCAGATTTTGAATTAAAAAAACTACATAATATGATTCTAGGCCTCAGTTGCACAATAAAGACATATTTAACCTCTAGGAACTATACATGTACAAATGATTATAATGATAAATTTTATGCTATGTATATTTTAACACACAAGGTAAAATTATGTGTCATAGCAAATAATATATGAGCTCTATGATATATATAGTCTTTCAAAAAGATACTATTTTTAAATAGCAAAAATTAAGAAAATTGTTAAAATTTGGTAGTCACTGTATTTTTTCTTTTAATGTGTAATTATTCAATGACTATTTTATCATATTTTAGCTTAATATGTAAAATAGAAAAACCCCAAAATTTTATCTAATCACATTTATAAGCTTTTACTTTGAGGAATTTACCAAGTCTCTCTAAATCTTAATTTTTATCTGTTTTATATTGTTAGAAATATGGATCCATCAAAATAGTCCACTAGAATACATCTAGTAAGTGCTTAGCGTATAACAGTAGCTTAAGAAATGTAAACTTTTATTTTAGTTAAAATATTAATTAGAAAGTCATACTTTGTCACTTTAATAGATAGAGGATGATGATGACTGTAAGTCTAGCTTATATATAGAAATATATAAGAATATATTAATTAATTTACTCATATCTAAAAAAAATCATTAATCATTGTTTTAGCTTTTAAATTCCAACATCAGTAAATTTGTATGGAAATATGAAGCAATCTCTCAAATGAAAGTTTTCTATTACTTATTTTATGGTAACTTTTCCTCATTAAAATATTTTCTTTAGTATTATATAATCAAAAGGTAGTCAGTTTTGACACCCAATAATAGAGCTATGAAAATTCAAAATTGTGTGTATTGCAGTTGTACATTTATCAGGCAAATGTCAAATACCAATTCATAGGCGATACTGGACAAAATAGGGTAAAAGTTAATAACCTAGAAAACTCAATTGTTGTTTGACATAGGTAGATAAATGCATTTTTAGAAAAGAAATTATACTTTTATTATTTAATCTAGTATTTACTTGTAATTATATTATGTTCTTGGAGGTTTCCATTGATAAGGGGTCTCTGTAAAATACATTGCCAAACTTTGAAAAACTGTTGGCTGTTGTAGTTGGTAATGACATTTGTATCAAGTATTTGGTAATCGGTATATCTTACTTTGGATATAAAGTCGACTATCTCAAACAATGGTTTAATCATCACCTTCAGACATTATTTTTCAAATGAACTTACTGGAAATTTCAACTGATAATCACATATTTTAAAGCTTTTTATATCCATTGTGTTGTAGTCAGGATTTGCAAGGGAATAGATTTAATACAGGACACATAATTTATAGGATTTTATACTAGTCACTGAAAAAGTCAAATGCGGAGGAGTGCAAGAGATATAGTCACATGAAGAGATCTATCTACATGCTAAACTCCTAAAAAATCCAGCTGAGGGCCTGGATCCCACAGCAATGTCCTGCACCAGTCCAGTCAAAGACCTAGAGCCCATGGAAATTTCCTCTGCAAGTCCAGCTGGGGGCCTAGAGCCCACAATAATGTCTCATTAAAGTTTTTATCAAGAGTCTGCGCTGGGAAGGCCCAAAGGCATGTGGTGAAAGCTAGAAAGTCTATGCCCGTGGAGTGAAGGATCTGTGCCAGCAGGCGGAGGGATCTGCGCTGGAGCCAGGAAGCAACACTCAAAGTGAAGACCAGAGCTTTCCTGAGGAGAACCACAGGCCCATCCACAGCAACAGCGAGGACATGAGCTCCTCCAATGGTTAGAACAGCTGAATCCCTAAGAGGAAAACCAGCGCGACAATCTTCTCCAGCAGAGAAGCCAGCCTCCCCTCTAGTTTTGCTTTTTATGCTGTTGGCGACAATCCTCAAGTAGACCTTTCACACCCAAGACTGGGCTGACTCAGTTTAGCTGGGTGTTACAAGTGGACCATTAGTTACTCCACCAAACATTCTTTACAAATATTTTTTTTTTCAAATAGAGATATCAGGATTTTAAAGATTCCTGCTCTAAATGAAATAAAGTACTGAAGATACTTGACATCTTTCCTAACTTACTGTTAATTTAATTCAAATAATAGTTTGAGTCGTTTGAATTTGAGGCAGTTACCTGAAATAGTTTATGGCTTCTGATTGAGCAAGGTGATGCAATCAGGAAAAAAATGAGGTATAGAGGGAAGGCAGTGTAGAAGTGTATTTATTTTAATGCATAATTTATTTTCATTATATATATATATATCACATGCATAAGTATGTAATAAAGTACATCTACTGGTACTCATCTACATATATTTTGAATTGTTTTGCTTTGAGCTAATTTTCACTGGAACTTACTCAAAATACCTAACACAGATCTTTTTACTCTCTACAATTTGATACTATGCTGTGTGTTATACCTGTAGAGATGTAGATGCAGTTAGAGAAATAATAGCTTAAACATTTCTATTTTAAATTAAAAAATTTATAGAATATTCAAATGATAGATAACATTCAAGTGGATTCTTATTCCATAGTACTTTCTTAGTGTAACACATTTCCAATATCCACAGGAATAATACTTTATAATACACTTTTAAGTTCAAGTTTCAACAAAAATAAGGATGTGAAGAAATTTTCTTAGGGGGATATTTAGCCTTAATTCTCAACTATTGTAAGAAACTGAGTAAAAATACTGGCTAAAAGTTATGAATTAGCAGCAAAAGTAAGAGTTCTCTAACACAACGTTCTATATATTTTCCACAGTTACAATAATTCTTTCAAAAACCATTTGGCAAAATAATATAATGGCAAAATGTTGCTCATGGAATAAAGATTTGGGTATGTATTTTACACAACAACTTTGAAGAAAAAAATCACATGCTTAGGCTACTTGTGCTTGTAAACCATAGGGTACTAGATCTGTTGTGCACAAACAGTTAAGCATTCAGGTCCATTTGCTTTTCAATGAGGCTAATTCTACATGGAACAGTATGTGGTATATGTTTAATGATGGATATGGTTACATCAGACTCCACTAAAGTCCAGTATAATCATTCAGCCCATAAAGTCAATGTGCCTTGTGCTTGAGTCATCAAATAAGGCAAATATTCATTTTATGTTTCATCGTATAGACATAATCCAAAAGTGAATTCATTATACTATGATTGATCATTTTCCCAATATACAGTTCAATATCTTACAAAGAGTTATTTAAATAGATTCTAAACAAATCAAAACAGCGAAGCATTGGTATATGAAGTGACAGTAATGCCCATGAAAGAAATGCTACATTTGCAGATAGTAGGCATTAGTGTAAGTCTGTGGCATTGTTACCACATAATCTGTCACACGCTTGAATAATTTTGCATCTTCATGAATTTTTTATCACTTAGCTCAGCCTACATCATTGCTATAATTTTTGAATAAGTGTTTTTTTCTATGTAGTCCAAGCATTGATCATTACTCTGCTGTCATTCACTTAGATTTTCTGTCAGGTTATTGATCTGCAATATTCATATTGGATAATACAAGTCATCATAAGCATGAAAATTAAAAGGGTGATTAGAAGCATAAATATAAATTAGAAGCATATTGTATCATGTAGGAATGATATGAGTATGAGAGAATAAGATCTGTAACTATAGAATTAAATTGAATACACTTTATTTTTTTATTTATAATTAGGTTCACTGGCACAATCTAAATATGCAAAATGATCACATTCATGATACAGAATTTGTACCTGCACATGATATATCTTACTCCCTCTTTTTTCCCTTTCACTTTTCCCTTCTTCAACCCTTCTTTCTCTCCTTATTTACCCTTATTTGCATAGCTTTGTTTGCATTTTATCCTTTTTTTTCTCATTTTTTTCTTTTCCATTCTATTCCCCCATTCCCCTTTCCCTTTGAACCATTACTTCCTATTTCACAATATCTAATAAACATTTTGGTTCTTATTTACACTTTAGATGACCTGGAAAGATTGTGAAAATCCTAAAGTATTTCCATGATGAATAATGCAATACTAAAAATTTAAACATAAATCAAAGCATAATTAACCAATTTAAAATATTTTATAAAAATGTATAGTGATAGATATCACTATATCTGTAATTATTTCTGTAATACTGTGAAGAGATAGAGGATATGATGAACTGAGTATCTGTTAACCCACATAAAAGTTGAAGAATAGGAAAATAAAGATACATTCTTTGCTTGATGTAAAACCTTTAAAGTATAGTTATTTATGTAGCAATAATTTAAGATGCAAAATTGGATAGAGGTCACCATACATGACAAACTAAAGTTAGTAGAAGGCTGACACCTAGGCAATAAATATTGCCAGTTCTGCTCTGTCATTAACTAGTTATAAAGACCTGTTCAACTAACTTTACCTCCTTGTGTCCAGATTTCTTCATAAAACTTTCTGAGGTTTTTGCTATCGATGTAAAAGGAAAAGAAAATTCTACTATTAGGGTTTTCAGAATGGTAGAATATCTATCTGATGTTCTATTAAACTTTCTTAATTTTTCTGTTAGATAATATTTTAGGTCGTTAGTGAAAGTCTTCAATGGTCAGGATAAAATGGAAAATTAATACAGTTTAAGTTTACACATACAACCATCAGTTTTTAATATGTTTGATCTAGTTGTTATATGCATATAGTTTTTTTCTTTTTGTGATTTCACTAACAAAATATATAATCTCTTGGTCTTTCACTTCTTTAAAAATGTGAAATTCATCCCAAGCACCCTCCAAGTGTATTCTTATTAATACATACATAAAACATAAAACTCATAGTAACTAGCATACATTTAAACTGTGCTTGCCTACTTCTTCATGATTTCCTTTATTAGGAAAGAGAATCAGCATGTTTGGTGACTAGTAGGATTACATTTAGATTTACTGAGCATCTAACAATTTAAAATTCATTAAGATTAATCTAGAATATGTAAGTGGAAGTCCTTTGAGAATAGACATAACCTATTAGTTGTAGACAATGGTATTCTCAATATGTCTGAATGGAGTCTTTCCCAGATTGTTTTACTGGAGTCATTAATTCATGTATTGAACTGTTAAGAATTCTGAAAAAATCTGTATCTTGTATCTTAAATCTCCATGTTAGAATATGTACAGACAAAAGAAAACTTTGTGATCATCAAATAAAGCACTAAGAGAAAGAGATTAGTGAACAGAAAATTGGGGCACTCTAAAATTGAGAAATTCCAGTCTATATAAATAGCATGATGGCCATCTAAGGACCAACTGACTCAGTTTAAGATGCTAATCATTAAATCCAGTTGTGTGGGGTAGTGAGCTGTTTCAATACAAAGCCTAAGGATTTCCATTTCATTAGATCAAAAACGCTATCTAGACATAAGGATGCTAGATAATGTGGAGCTTCCTATAACTAATGACCTGTTTTGTTTGCTTAGCAAGAGCCTTCTTTATGGTCATCACTGAAATGCAAAGGATGTGTGTGTGTGTATAAATGTATGTAATTACATCACCATGTATGTACACAAATGAATGGAATTACATCACTCCTTCCTATAAATATATTCTCCTTTCCTATACAAACATACGTATCATAGATTCTATATAGAGGATGATGAAATGTCTGAATCCATGTCAAGAATGGACCTGCATCTAAAAGAGCTTCTTGTTAAATTAGGTTTCCAGGGCACACCTGGTATAACGACACACACATTAAGCCTGACAAGAAGACTTTCCAAACCATTTTATTTTGCTCTAAAAATGTCTCTTAGTTCTTTTTAAAAATTTGCCAAAACCTAAATCAAACACCATTTTCTTAGTAATTACATGTTGAAGGATGTAATCATTGCCGCTTCAGAAATCAAGAGACTGGTAGCCCAGCACTGGGCATTTTCCCACAGTTGCTTTTGTTAATGCACTAATGAGCCATTGTCACAGTGGAGCCAACCTGGCATTAACACTTACAATAAATTTACTGGAAGAACACTGCTGTTTGTAATTAGCTCTTCATTACACAATCAGGTTGATTTAGAGAAACTCTCATATGATTTGCTCAGCAAATGAAGCAATATAATTACACTTCACTTGAAATCAACAAATTAGACTGCTGTTTGCAATTGGCTATATTATGTACTATTAGTGCCCGGGCAATCACAGGCCTGTTGCTTCCTTTAACACTTAAGTAAAGTAAGTCTAATTAAAACATTGAATATTTCTGTATATGCAAGAACAGCTACATAATGGTCACAATTTTCATAATTAAAGAGGTAAACCGAGATTTATGTTCACAATATTTTATATTAAGCTCAAGACTTGGCCATTAAGATTATTATGATAAAAGTCAAAAGCTAAAAACATAGAGGGAGGAAATGAAAAATCTCTTTTTGAGCCAAATTATTTTCCAACCAGGGCACATGAGAATTGAATAAGATTCAAATTAGTTTAAAGTAGAGTAATGAGCTATTTTTTAGTTTGTGTGACCCTCAGCACTAGATATTTAGCATCTCTCAGCTGTGAGGGTGGTGCTAGTTCCTTCTTTTCATTGTCTTTTTGACTCTTAAGTTTGTTGACTAATTGTAATAATCACTGGAAGAAGAAGTTGGTAGGAATTTTAGAGATGGACTGCCATATTTAGCAAGTAAAATACATGACAATCAGTTAAATTTGGATATCCTGTGTTTTATCTGGCACCCTTACTTTATGGTATTTATGGTCATGCATTTCCCTGTGTTAAACTGAGCATATACATGAAGTACAATACATTTACAAAATAATTAACTCTCCAAAAGTTAATGAATTAATCAAATAGGGTTTGAGTAAGTAGTGTGCTCTCCACTAACAGTGTACAGTTCTTTAATTCAGGAACTGTCCATTGATTTTTATATTCTAAATAGATGATACTAAGGTTATCAATAATTATTGAGGGCTGGGGATCTAGCTCAGCGGTCTAAGTGCCTGCCCGGCAAGCGCAAGGTCGTGAGTTCAATCCCCGGTGCCAAAAAAAAAGAAGTAATAATTATTGAATAAATTGATAAACAAGATTTAGAAAATACACTTATTATAATAGAATGATCTTAAAAACTCTTTTATTAGTATATGTCTATGATACATAATAAATGCATTAATAGTGGGGATTTGATATATACACAGTGGTACTTTGTTTCACGAACTTAATTCTTTCCATGATTTTGATTGCAAACACAATTGGATGAGAAATCAATCAAATTCAAAGATTAGGTTCAGTGTTGTCCTGTAAGGGAAATTTGATTTGGTTCTCATTCAACTTGGTTTGGGACCAGAATGGTGGAGAGAATTAAGTTCATGAACCAAGGTACCACTACATACTACATCTTGATCCCTTTACTTCCCTTCCTCATCTTCTCCCTCCCATCTCCCTAGAATTGTCTATGTTACACAAACTTGTTCCATTTGAAGATCCATTGATTTAAAAAACAATTGTAGATGCTTTTTTCTATGAACATGCACGACTTTTTAAGATTGGAATATAGGCATGTGTGTTTATGCAAATGGAAGTGCCTTTCGATTGTCAGGCTTTTCTGACCTATAGAAAGGTGGTGTACATTGTGCATACATATGACATTCTGTTCTGTTGTAGTTTCACAAACTATAACTAGGACATTTTTTTTCTTTTGAACAAAGAGGAGAAAAAGATTTCTATCTCCTTGTCATGCCCTGAATTAATCACTTAATTTTAAATTTTATTAGGTGAGGAAGTTCTCGAAAAATTTAGAATTTCTTAAATATATTCAGAGTGCTCTTTACGGTTTACATTTTCAAATATTTCTGTGCTCCAGTCGCTTATCCACTGCTCAAGTCGTTGCTCCTTTCCACTTGTTATTTTCTGATGCTCTTTGTTGTTTTCTGATGCTCTTTTTGAAGAGGAAGTTTGAAAGTCTATTCAGATTATGGCTACACCCCTTGGCTGTGCTGACTTTCAGATTTTGTTCTCTATCTGACACTGAGAAGTTAAAAATGCCATTTTTGTAAGAAATATATTAGGCTTCTGTTCTGTGATTTCCATTTTCAAGTGCACTGCATTGTTTCATTTCTTTCAATGGCTTATATGAAAATGTTGGCTAATGAAGAACTTTGTGTCATTAAACCTTAGAACAGTGATGGCAAGCCTTTTAGAGACCGAGTGCCGAACTGCAAACCAAAACCCATTTCTTTATTGCAAATGCCAACACTGCAATTAACCCTGAATACTGAGGTTTCAGTTTAGCAAAAATAACTCTACATTAACCTTTTTTGTCTTAAAAGAAAAACAAAATAACATGTGCACCATAGGTTTGTCACCACTGCTTTAGAAAGCTAATTGCAAAAACCAACTGTCCAACTTAAAATGTTGAAGAACTAGGTTACTACATGAAGTATAACAACTTGAAATGTTTTCTAAAAATGTGCTGACATATAGAGTAAAAATTGCTTACTTTAAATTTGTCCTTTCTCCTCAACTTTATATTCCTCTCATTTTGAACATTCCCATATGAAGTCAAATGACCAAGAATTCAGTGATAGTGATAGATGTATTCATTTGTATTCTCACATGTCATGGAGAAGTAATTTTTAATAAGGTTAGATGAAAAAAACCTTCGATATCAATTAAAAACAAAGCAGTTTTGTTTCAATCTCCAGTGCTATATATATTACTTGCTAATGCAGTGTAGTGTTTTACTGAAGATTCTGGGTAATGTTTTAAGATTTGGAATATTTATCTTAAAAATTATATTCCATGCCTTTCCAAAAATGGCAGTGAGCTGCTTTGGATTTTAAATTATGCTTTAAGTGCATTTCAATAATGGAAATTATATTACTGAATGGTGGCAGTACCATTGACTTCATTGAGAGATTTTCTGTTATCCTTTAAAATGACAGGTTTATAAATCACTCTGCAGAACATACTGTGCCTACCAGTTGAGTAAAGATGCAATTTCAAGAATATAGAGAAAAATCATTTCAGTAATCATAGGGACAACATCACAATGCTAAGTACTTACCACTAAGTGAAGCAAACGGCATATGACTAAAGCTCTCAAATGATGAGCGCTAACAATTACTCTTCCTGGATACCTACAGACTGCAATGAAATGGCCCATTTTATGAAAAAGACTTTAATATTTCATGAAATAGGAGTATCATTTGACAGTATTTTTATTATTTTTTACTAAACTAGATAAGAAGAATGATGAGCAGAGATTTTGATGTCTGAGTGTTCACTCTTCGGTGTCTGATAAAACTCTGCTCCTTTGTCCCTCTTTCTCTTTTCTCCAGAAGCCACAAAGGGATTCTGCTTACTTTAAATAGGTTAGAATGGTTCTTTACTGCAGGTTGCCTTCAAAAATAAATACAGATTTTTGGTGTATATCATCCTTTCTATTTTTTGTAGGGCGTCTGTTTCCTAATTACTGTATATGCTTCTTATCTATGATATAGTTTAATTCAGTTATAAATGGAATGAACAATTTACAGGAAGGATAGTTTCTTGGTTAAAGTGTATTAAATCAATATGTAAAATAAAATAATAAATTTTACAGAAAGATAATGAAATAAAATCATAACTTTACAGAAAAATAGTGACATAATATAACAGGAAATGAACTTTTTCATAATTTAAAAACACTTGCAGTGACTGGGAAATGCTACAATGTGAGAAGTACTGCACTCTTTGGCAGTTTAAAGCCATGTGTGACTTAGTCACTACAGAAATGTGTTGGGAGTGGCTGCGCTAGTGATCTGTCCATGTGCCCAAACAGGAGTGCCCCGGGGGCATGGAGCACCTGAGAGATGCCCTGAGGGCATGGAGTGCTGGAGGTGAACAGGTGCTCCAGCCTGGACAGCACGGGGAGTAAGAAGCAGAGCTAGTTAAGCTAAGGGGCATGGTGTGAAATAAAGGCATTGCTGTGGTTGAGCAGTCTCTTTCTCCTATCCGGAGGAAGTGCTCCACCTGCACCCAGCTTTCTGTCTCTAGCTTTATTTTCTTCATCCTCTCATCATCCTTCCCCTGCGAAATTAGAGAGCTCTCGCAGACACCAGCAAAAACGGTCACAGCAAAATTAAAACCTTGAAGATTAGATTGTAAATGCTATATAGAATATTAAACAAAACTTTTTTTCTCCTATTTTGGAATAAAAATTAGTTTTAAAAATAGTATTAGTAGACAGTACAATTTGTTATGGTTTGGATAAAAAATATCCATGTTCAAAAGTGGAACTTGTGGAAGATGATTGTACCAAACTCCTGAATCAATTTATCCACTGATGAGTTCATAGTTGAATGTGCTATTAGGAGGTAGGGCCAAGTTGGAGGTGCTGGGTCATGGGGAGTGTGACATTGGAAGGTACATATCTCAATGGCCCTCTTCCCTCGTGCTATGATTCCCAGCCATGATGAACTACATTCTTCCACACTGATATTTCTGCTTTGGAGCCAGAAGACCATGTTCTGAAACTTCTGAAACTGTGAGTCAAATTTAACTTTTCCTCCCTTAAATTGTAAATGCCAAATATTTTTTTCTAAGCAACAGGAAAACTGACCTACACATTCACTGTTGTGGATTGCATTCAGCAAAACTACATAGAAACAAAGATCATGTTTAAGGGCAAAGATGATACTTAAGCAATGAAGGACAAAGACCATGTTTTAGAAAAGAAGAACAAAGCTCCTTGGGCTTTTCATACATTTCTCAAACGTGGACATTTATATGCATGTGTTTGTGAATGTGTATCTTACATGACTTATTGTTCATGTACTTGAAATAACACAGACAAACAAATAGGAAAGTTCATATGGCAACATGGAACTTTTCAAAAAGATGAGAATTACATGAAAACATTCACCTTTCGCTTTGTCACTAACAAAGCAAAAAGACAGATTGGATTTACTCTTTCTATCTTCTCTCTTTGTGCTAGATGGTTTTGTTCCTGATTGTGCCATTCATCATTTGTTGTGAAATTTCTGGCACCTAAATTTCATGTCACAAAAACAATAGTTCTCCTGTGAAAGGTAGAACTCATGACCTTGCACTTGCCAGGCAAGCGCTTGTGCCGCTGAGCTAAATCCCTGGCCCCTAAATAGATATAATTTAAAAAGAAAATTTTGGTGAAGTTGGGGAAAATTTATTGGAGGAAATAGCAGATTTAAGGCAAAAGAGGAATATAGTAAGCCTTCATATATACATCGGGCTCTTATTTCTGAGCAATTTTTGTTTTTGGTAGTTAGAGAAACTCATTTATGTACCTCAGAAGATTTGCCTTTCTGGAAAGTAAGTAAAATAGCAAAACAAAACCATGTGGCTATAGAAGAGAAACATATTGTGAGTTCTGCTATGAAAAGTAGAAACAGACTAAAAATACTTATCTAACAGTAACCTAAGAAAATGCAATTATTTCAATTAGAATTTTTAAGATGTATTGTGGCCATCTAAAAATGATTGCTCAGACTTCTGAGTAGTTGGTGTGAATATGTATGACTCAGAGGCTTTTGGGAACTATGTTTTTAGATAGTTCATATTTGCAATATGTAAAGTTTACATTCCTTGTGGGGAGTTAGTACATGTACATAACACATCCCAATTCCTACTTTTTAAAATGAAATTAAAAAATGAAATTCTTGGCAACTAAGTAGCACTATAGAATACAACTTGTAATAAAAGCATGCATAATGTACATTGAGTGTTTCCTATTTAATATGTGTGTACTTATAGTTACGTTATCAATAAAATATACAGGCTAACATAGAACTTTTTAGAAAAATACAGACGTCAAAAATAAAGATCAATGTAATATATTGATTTGAGCTAAGTATCATTAATTTTGTATAATGTATACTTGGAATTATAAATCTATATATAAATCTGTACTCATGTAGCAATTGTACTGCTAAAATGAATTCCTTTATGCATGATGGGATAGTTATTCCATATTAACTTCACATGTAAAACAATATCTGCTTCACCTGCTTTATGATCCAGGAGGCAGATGAACCATATGCTCAAAATCACTGAGAAGTAGCAATAAATTGTATTTAAAAATAATTTAAATTAATTTTTCTAAATAAAGCATGACTCAACTTTCCTAAAATTCATTTGGAAACAGAAAAGACCTAGACTAGCAAAGGAAATCCTGGGAAACAAAGGCAAGGCAGGAAGCGTCACAATCAGTGACTTGAAATTGTACTACGAAGCTACTGTGATAAAATCAGCATGGTACTGGCAAAAAACAAAACAAAACAAAACGTGAAACCAAACAACAAACACAGACTTGAGGATCAATGGAACAGATTAGGAGATGCAGACAATGACTACAAACACACTCAGTCAAATTATCTTTGACAAAGGGACTAAACATGTTCACTGGAAGAAAGATAGCCTCTTTAATAAATGGTGCTGGAAAAATTGGCTTTCCACATGTTGAAAACTGAAACTAGACCCATGTCTATCACCATGCACTAAACTAAAGTCAAAATGGATCAAAGATCTAAATATTAAAATAGAAACACTAAATCTAGTGGAAGAGAAGGTAGGTAGAAATCTTGAAGACATAGGGGTAGGCAAAGAGTTCATGAACAAAATGCAAACCACACAGGAAGTACTTCAAAGAATCAACAACTGGGATCTCATCTTATTAAAAAGTTTTTGCACTTCAAAGAAATCACCAACAGAGTAAAAAGAAATCCCACAGAATGGGAAAGAATTTTAACCAGCTGTCCATCAGACAAAGGACTTACATCTAGAACATATAAAGAATTGAAAAACATAAGGCCCCCCAAATTCAAAGACCCAATCTAAAAATGAGAATCTTAATCTGAGCTGAACATGCACTTCTCTGATGAAAAAATACAAATGGCAAATAAATACATGAAGAAATGTTTAACATCACTGGTCATTTGAGAAAAGCAAAGTAAAACAGCATTAAGACTACATCTCACTCCAGAAAGAATGGCTGCCATCAAGAAATCAACCAATAACAAATGTTGGTGGGGTTGCATGGAAAAAGGAATGCTTCTCCACTGTTGTGGAAGTGTAGACTGGTACAACCACTGTAGAAATCAGTGTGGAGATCCCTCTAAAATCTAGGACTGGAGTTCCCATTCAATCCAGTTATTCTCCTTCTGGGTATTTTCCCACAAAAATTGAAAACGTTATGCTACAGCAATATATGTGCACCTATATATTTAGAAGTACAATTTGTAATAGCTACATCTTGGAAAAAACCTAAATGCCCATC
>RJWT010033469.1:0-13897 GCA_004365215.1 Cuniculus paca
TCCGCTAGTTCTTCAGAACGCAGATTTATAGTAGCCAAAGTGCAATGTGTTGGGTAACATTGTGAAGCAAGATACGTAACAGCTTTGCACTGGGCAATGATTTTAAAAGTCTAAATTAAGAGCATTTTAACCTGTAGTTATTTTTCCTAGGAATATGTGTGAGTCATTATTTTCTCTGAAGTAGTAAAGTTCAGATACCTTCCTTCCATCTGGAGTAGTCCTAGGACAACATTCTAGGTGTTGTGAAAACTGCCCAATTCAATCACAAAACTCCAAGCCTAAAGTCACCCTCATTTGCTAAATTTGGTCCTCTTCAGCCTGTTTTCAGTAGAGCAGGATCATCAGTGCTGGAGTCAAAGCCCTCCACAGCTTCTCATCTCCTCGTCAGAAGGCCCAGATGCTTGCAGGGACACCACGCTGCCTGTGATCTGGCACTCTGCGGTCTCTCCTCTCCCATCCCCTACCGCCTTCCCCCAACATCAGCCGTTCTGCTCCAGCTTTCCTGACCCCTTTGCTATTTTTCAAAGACACCAGGTATGTCTGCTGCTGGTCTCTGCCTGCTACTTTTCCCCACACGGCTTGCACACAGCCAGCTCTGCTGCCTACTGTGATTCAGAACAAATTGCTTAACGTTGTATGCCTAATTTTCCCATCTATGAAATGAAGAAAGTAACAATGCTTACCCTACAGCACTGTCGTGAGGAACCAATCAGTTAATGTATGTAAAGTGCTGAGAACAGCGTGTGATGGGGTGAACAGGACGGGTGCATTCACTAGTATAATTTGGACCAAAAGCCCCAGCAGGTATCCTGGATAACCCTACCCCGCCTTCCGGAAACAAAGCTGGAACAAAGTGCTTACCCTGTCTGAATTCTAAAACCTGAGGATTTCGATTCTAGGTACTAGCAACAATCCTTCATGTAAATTATAATCACTTACAGAGTTCCTCTTACACTACTGAGACACTATCAAAATTCACACACAGTAAACCTGCTCGCTAAGGTTTGATACAAAAATTACTGCACTCCGAGGCCTCTGAACACAGAAGCATAATCTCTGTCCCTGAGAAACAAGGGGACTGTCTTCAGGTTAAGGAGGACGCGTATTTGGTATTGCACACCAGACAGGGAGGTTTAAAAAACAGCTCTAAATACAGGGCTGGGTGATCGGAGTTTATGCATTAGCTCTGCCACTTCTCAGCTGTGCAGATGAGTAAGCAAGTTACACATCCATCCTGAACCTTATTTTCCTCAGCTCTGGAACAGCAGGTAATGTTTACTGAATGTGCTTTTCAGAGTTGAGAGGCAAATAGCAGTTACCAGGGCCTGAGGAGAGAGAGCTGGGGAGAGGTCAGTCCAAGAATACTAAGTTAACAGTGTCATAAGCAAAATAAGTCATGGTAGGATGACTATAGAGAATGACAATGTACTATATGTGTCAGAAAAGGTAAGACAAAAACGATTTTGAATGTTTTCCCTTAAAGAAATGGTAAATGTAGAACAAAGATGCTTACCCTGATTGGAAAATTACACAGTGTAGTGCACATTTTGGAAAAATAATCAGGGATTGATCAACTTTTTAAAATAATGTACTTGCCAGAGCTGTTGCAAAGATTAAATGAAGTAATATGTATTAAAACAGCTTTTAAATCTACATTTAATGATAATGATAAATATGTTCAATATTTGCCATGTGCCATGCACTGTGATAAGGGCTTTAAATAAATCACCTTAGAATCAGAACGACGACTTCAGTATCCTCGCTGTCAGGTGAAAACGAATCTTAGAGATGTCCAAGTAACATGTAATTTAAAGAACTATTCAAATTCCCACATTCAGCAGTTTTTTCAAAATGTTTGATTGGTCATGACCATTGTCACACAATTAAACCAGACACTGCAAAAATCACTATAGTTATTGCAATACGTGTTACAAAAACACACCCACTTATCAGCAAGTAATACTAAAACTTTTCCTAGACCCCACTTGAAATTAGCAGCACCAATAAGAAAGTATTAATATGTCATAATTCCTTTTGCCTTTACACTATGGCTTTCTTACATAATGAATAGGCTTAGATGTCCTCCCCTTTTGTGAGAAAGCAGGAGAGCTTGTTTTTAAACATGTCATGCACAGATAAACTGTCAAGAATTAATCAGAAGGTGTCTAGTAATTTTTATATGTCTTTTATAGTAAATCCCCATATAACCACACAAATGCACATTTTACCATGGCCAGTAGTACACACACAATATACATCATACGTCACTACATACAAAAGTAGGAGAGATTTATAAATAAAGACACAAACATACCCTTTTCCGCGTCTTCTCCTTCAGGAAGGGCCGGATCACAGTGTACAGGGCATGGATGTACCACGGCTGGTTGACAAAATGAATTCCTCCGAATCGTGCTGGGAAGCTATCCTAGGGTCACATGAGGGGACAGAAGGCAAGATCTGCTGTAATCACTGAGGAGCTGCAGGAAAGGCCATGCAGTATTCAAAGTTGGAGCCCTCAGACTAGAACGAGATTATCGTCTGTTCCGTGAAGAGAAGAAGAGAATGCTTCACAGCATCGTGACGTTTCACAAAGACCAAGCCCTCCACAGGGACAGACTGCGGATAAGAATCTCTGCATTTGCAAGAGTGTCATATTTTAGCCTTGCAAAATGCTAAGTCGCCACAGTCCCACAAACATAAATGAAAAGATACTAGAGATTTATCAAATAATGACTGTACATTGCATAAGTTTTATTAAAATTATATTTATGATAAAATTAAAATTAAAGTGCTTCATTAAATTTAAATGTAGTCATGTATAACATGAATATCACCAGATATCAAAATTCACTTTATTTGTTTTAGCTATAATTTATAAACTTAATTATAAACATTCTCCCTTATTTCAACTATAACGAAAGAACTCACACTTATAAAATGGAAACCCACAGCTGTCGTACAGGAAATCTGAGGATACATTTCTTTGGTTAAACGAAAGCCAAAACCCCTCCAGGCTCAACCCACTGGCAGAAAGTGGGGCTCAGCTAAAGCTTGACCCCTCTTCAGCAAGAGCTGCCTCTGCCTCGTGTGCGCGTGAATCTGAAGGATGAATGAGGGGCACCCTCAGCCCCTCCCGCGATATGAAGGGAATCCTTAAGCCAAATGGATTTGGATTCTACTTAGGACACCAACAGGAGCAAATGAAAGATAAAGGTGAATACCAAGGACCTGGAGGTATCTCTTTTTAATTTAAAGTTTCTCTTGAATCAAAATTCTCTGGTCCTCACATGCATGCCATGACTCTACTGCAATCATTCCTCATGACTGCAGCTTGACTGGATTAAGACCTGTCTAGCAGAATAATAAAGCACATTTTGGGTGTGCTTGTGTGGTGGTTCCAGAAATGATTGGCAGATAGGACAGCCAACAGAAAGAGGAGGAACGACCCTGCCTGTAGGGGTACCATCCAATAGGCTTGCAGTCCAGGCGGCATGCCTGTGAAGGAGGAAGTTGGTTTGTACTTGGAAAAGCTCCATCAGCTTGAGCACGTGTCTTTTGCCTTCAGACTCCAGCTTCCTCAGCCTCTAAACACAGATTCACACTGGTGACTCTCCAAGGAGCTTCCAAGCCTTTAGTCTAAGCCTGGAGCTGCATCCTTTATCTCTCTTATTTTGCGGCTTCCAGCCTTAGACTGAGCAGCTGATGGGTCCCCTTCTTCCCCAGCTCACAGACGGCCACTGTGGAGTCTCCTGCTGCTGACGCTGTGAGTCTAATAACTCCTTGGCAATTTATTTACACTTTTTTGCCTGTTGATCCTGTTCCTCTAGAGAACTCTAACCAATACCCCTATTAAAATACTGTTTTTTATTTGTTATACTTTAGGAGCTGATGAACACTTTTTTCAAAAGCAATTTTTAACTCAAAAAAATGAGTAAATTAGAAGAGCTAAAAGGTAAAATGTGTCTCCTTTTATGTCAGTCTCATTTTTATAAACATACACTTTTCATCCAGAAAATTTATTACAAAATTAAAAATGAGCCATATACAAATTCAAATATAGAATTAAGTTAAAAAGCTGTGAACATATATAAAGGGAATGCTAAAACAAACACCAAACTGACCTCCACTTGCACTAAGAAATTGAACCTGCTTGCTAACCTTGAGGTTGACTATGGTTTACAAATGATTTCACCTGCTTTCATATTTTAGAATCTAATATTATCCTTCCTTTGCTTATATTTTATATTATAGATACTATAAACAAATGTGTAAATATTTTATATTCTTCACTTGTATACTTTACTGTGTATATGTGTATCATTAACATATACTATCAATTTTTAAATAGTGTTCATAAAAATATCAGCATGGTGTATGTATTCTTCTTTTCCTAGAACACATTTCTCAGGTTCATTGCACGGCAGATTATATACATTGTATGTAGCTATAGTCCATCACCCATGTCTACCATCATATGACTCAGTATAACTCATTTAGTTTCCCCTATATGCAAGTTGTTGTTCAGGTCCTTTTTGATTTGAGTTTGGTTTTGGTTTGGTGTTTTTGTTTTTGCTTTTTACCGTTACCAGTATGACCAGCATGACCAAGGGTATACGTAGGGTATTTATCAAACAGTGCTAACATGGCGTGAGAGACTGTGTACACATAAACCTGACAAAACAGTAAGAGTGTCATGCAGATTCACATCCCTCCTTCCACAGTAGTGCATGAGTTACCGCTGATCTGCACACCACACCTGCTATAATCTGCCTTTCTGATGTTTGCCCATGTAGTAAATACTCACCAAATCGATAAGTCTACTTTGGTCGTTTGCTAGAATATTGGTGTTTGCTCACTTTGATTGATTTCATCAACAATAGCATTGTTTAATAACAATGCTTTGAACACAGGTATTCTATTTCTGAATCCTTGATTGTCTGAATGGATGGTTCACAGTCTCTACTATTTTTTCATGGCACCTTATTTGAACTTATATGAACAACTCCTATTTTGCTAATATGACTCACTGGCAATCCCGAAGGAGTGGCTCGAGGATGCTTTCTCCATCCAAGAGCTGCCCAGCTCCTATCAGACAGGTGGCACGGGTGACTCAGCGTGACTTTAACAGCCCCTTCGTTACCCATGACTCCAGCGTGTATTCAAATCTCCCGTATTCAGTTACCGAATACTATCCGTATTAGTCAAACATAGTTATGAGATGAGAATAGTCTTAAGTGACCGGGGAGGCTATTACCGTCGTCGCTGGTAACACTGGTATTTTACTTCTCCAGCGGGTTAAAGGAGCAGCCACAGTCTCCTGGCCAGCGGTCGCTTTCCCTCAGCACCTTTCCCTAAGTGTGCAGCACCTGAACGAACGCAGTCCTCACTTTGTCCTTGTCCCTGCTCCCGAGCATCCCTCGCCCCAAGCAACCCTCAGCCTGGAAGCTCCAGGTCCCTGGCTGACGGACGCCTCCGTGCTCCTCTGGCCGCTTGGTTTTCCTCTCGGAGGACCCGGCCCTGAGAGCTCAGCGACACATGGCAAAGCTTATTTTTGTGTTGTATCCAACTACTCACAGCTTCGTAGCAGGAAGAACTTCAAGGACTTGTAACCAGTTAATATGCTTGCAAAATATACTCTTCTTCCTTTGTAATTTTTTACTAGTATACGTCTGTGATTCCTAATAAATACATCCACCACGGGAATGGGTACACATGCATATCCACTCTCCATCCTTTTCATTCCCTGCTGCTCCCGGCCCTCCCATCTCCCCCAGCCCCAGATGCACCCCCGTGGGAGCATCTGATCTCCGGGACAAAGCCGAGCGCGCACCAGCTGTCAGAGCTGCGAAGCGCAGCGTCTCCATGATCCTCGAGCTCTGAGACTCCTTGGGCCGCCCAGCTCCTCCCCGGAAAACCCGTGTGCACCTCAGCGATCGCCGGAACGCGACGCTGGGCTTCCGTGGGTCCACCTTTCTACACCGGGACGTGATTCGCACCAACTCACAGTTGAGGCCGTGAGAAAGAGCAGGACGAGAGCCAACTCTGCAGCCCATCACAGCTCTGACACCATCCGCCACTCAGACAGCAAACTAACACAAGAACACAATCGCTGATTCCTTCTTGCTCCTCGTTCGGATCGCTCTCGTTTCTGATCATGCTCCAGATCTTGCGATTACTTCCCACAGGCCTCTTGGTGCTGTAGTTTTGCCTTCCGCAGCAGGCCACGGTGATGAAAGAAAAGCCCAAGCCCAGCACCTGCAGCCCAGGTCGCCGCTCTGCATCCTCTTCGCGGCTCACTTTGTCTCCCTCACCCCAGCACGGCCCTCTCCCCGGCAAGCTCCTTCCAAACCCGAAGGCTTAACTCGGGCCCCACCATTCCCACACAGCTCTGCCGGTGCCTTCTTCCACTTGCTACCGCTCACGCACCCAGCCCGGGCTCGGCCACCGCGGGCTCCCTACGTGCAGAGCCGCCTGCTCCATGTGGCTGTGGATGGTGAGCCCAGAACCCCCTTCCACTCCAGTCACACCCCAGCCCGGAGGGGAGGGCTGGGAGATCTTGCGGCTGGGAGTCTGCATGCAGGAACTGTACCCAGGATGTGCACCCAAGCGAGGTGGAAAGGACCAAGGGGAGCAGCTGCCACCTTCCTGCCGCAGTCAGTAGCTGTCAGGAAGCTAGAGGGCAGCATGTGTGCAGCTGTCTAGACACCCGCTTCCGCCCCCTGGGTGCACTCAGGGAACACAGCCTGAGGGACAGCAGCAGCAAAGGTGGGCACAGCAGTTTCTGAGGCACAGTTGCAGGATGTGACCCCAAAGCCAGGAGCTCCACAGCTCTCCCCTCCCACCCTAGAGGACCCAGCTCTTCTAATGAGGGGTTAAGCACCAGGTCCCCGGGATCTCTCTGCTTTTCATGTGAAGCATCCAGAGAAACGTCTGTTGTGTGCACTGAACTGAATCAGACTGTGTCTGATTCATCACTGTATTCTCAGTATCTTGAAAATGTGTGTGTGTGTGTGTGTGTGAATGTGTGCACTCACAGGTGTGCCTCCCAGAGCACAACTAGGTGAATTCCACTGCACGGAATGGATTCTGACATTTACCGTTCAGCTAAGTTATTCATCTTCTTGTGCCACAATTGCTTATCTGTGGGAACATGCAACAGGAATGTTACTACCTGGCCATGTGTGACACGGAGCGCACCTCCTTGACACAGGGCTACCACACCCGCCGTCCACCCTGCTTGGCAAACGTGGAGATGATCGTGGAGGAGATTATATAATGGGGTTTAATGGGCAGTGATTCGGCTCTAATCAGCACAGCCTAGAACGAAATAATCACACGCGAGATGCTCAGCACCGCTGCTGGCTGCACCACTCTTCCGTAGACCCTGTGCCATTGAAGGCGCCACGCAGTCAGTGGGAGCACTGCAGGACGGGGTGAAGAAAGCTAGCAGAACCTCTGCACTGCGGGCGCTCCTGCTGACCCAACCACTCCCACTCACCCTTCTCCTGAGCAGAACGCAGACGGTCTTGCCCGAATGAGTCAGTGGCTGCAGAGCTGGTCCCCGTCATGGGCCCTGCGAAATTCAGCTCCTCTCGCAGCCTCTCCTGCCAGCTCTCCTCTCGGGAGAAGACGGACCCCGAAGCACCCCAGACTGAAGCACAGGAGCTCCAAGAGGGGAACGCATGACACAGGCATGGGCCGGCCAGCACTGCGAATCCGCTTAATTCTACAATTAGTGTGTGTTAGTAATTATGCTTAAGCGCAGACTGCTATTGCAAATAACTATAACATGAGAATCAAAGAAAGTCCTTTGGGCTGGCGATAGAGCTCAGTAGCACAGTGCCTGCCTGGCAAGCACGAGGTCATGAGTTCGATCCCCAGTACAAAAGAAAGAAAGAAAAGAAAGAAAGTCCTTTATTTCCTCCTTGTTGGTACTACGGATACTAAAAATGAGATGGATACATTCATATCTATCATTACTTACCCATATATATATATATATACATATATGTGAATTATTCATTTATTTTTAACAAAAAATGTTTGCCTCAAATATCTAGCTATTAAAGAAGAAAAACTGAAGACTTTACTGTTGGTTTATTATTCACATTTATGAATGAATGTGAATTTTGATTAATTCTGATGAAATATAAAAATTCTGCATTAATATTACAAATACCATCAGATTTGGGAACAACATAACATAATTTCTGATGCAAACAGTGTACACTTTACACCAAAAAAGAAACCAAAATGAGCTTTTCTCTGAGAATT
This sequence comes from Cuniculus paca, assembly GCA_004365215.1. Classification (NCBI taxonomy): domain Eukaryota; kingdom Metazoa; phylum Chordata; class Mammalia; order Rodentia; family Cuniculidae; genus Cuniculus; species Cuniculus paca. The sequence goes on from RJWT010033469.1 coordinate 8,275, forward strand.
AAATCCCCAAGTCTTTAGAGTTGTTTCACAAGTAAGGCTGACCAGACTATGTTAAATGTCCTCAATGTAAACATAAGCAGAAGTTAGACTTCAAACTTGCAGGATGTGACCCCAAAACCAGAAGAATTACTTCTATCAGAATTAATTAACTAATCCATTCAGAATTAAGTCTATCAAGGTTTTTATTTTACTTATTTTCCTTTTCTGTCTTTATGCACCAAAGCAAATTACATATAGTGTTAAACTGTAGCAACCATTACCTAGAAATTACACTTTTAATTCCAGAACTCTACCTTTAAGTTGTACTAGGGTCTACAATATTACATTATTTCTTTATGACTATTTTTGTATAAATATAATTTTATAGAAACACCAACTATAAAAAGAATAATAAAAATAGTCACTCCCATCCTCACAACCAGAGACAAGAGGAAAATACAATACCAGGTGTATGCCCCCAATTATTTTTTGTTAAGTTTTATCTAGGTGGCATGAAACTCTGTAAAGCAGTCTTGGCCTGTGATCTTAATTACTGATAGGAGCTCAGAGGTGTGCAACACACAGAGTACTGCTTTCCCCGAAAGTGTGTCTCAGTGCAGAAGTGAAAACGAGTATTGTTTTTCAGTGAGTACAGCAGCAGCTGGCCCACCCGCTTCCCAGTAGCATCACGCTATTCATCTTCAGTGTGTTTCAACTTATCGATCTGGGTCTGCTTTGACTTGCCAACCACACGGCATCTTTCTTAATAGATCTTTCAGGGGTGTCTTTTCTAAGTAGTACGCTAATAGTTGCATATCCATCTTTTCCAATTTCCCACTAACTTACTATAATACCTATATACATCTTGTAAAAGACTCTGGACTCCTTAAGGAAGTTAAACTTGTCCTGGTGGCCACTGTTAGTCCCACCCCCACCCCCAGCACCTGGAACTGGAAAGCTGACTATAGTTGTGGTCTCACATTTTCAGCCTCAACATTAATGAACCGAGAAATCCAGGTAAACCGTTCACTTGCTTTCATGATAGAAACAAAAGTCTTTCATGATAGAAACAAAAGTTTTTCACCAAAATCTTCCAAATGTCTCCTGCCAACTCGAAAAGAGACAGCCAGGAAACTGTGTAATTAGTAGCTAATTGGAATGTCTCTTTCTGTTTCTGCCTTGTAAGTGGTATCGAGCTTTATATAAATGAATTCAAGTAAGAGATTGAAAACAAAAATCTCAACCCTCATATCATCCAGAGGTAAGAGTTTAAATAAAACTGTACACTTGCTGTTATGGTTGATACATTGTGTCAACTTGAGCAGTTTAGAGGTTTAACTGAGAGACTCAGCAGGGAGCCAGGGTTCTTACTTTGTAAAAATCCTCATCCTGTGCAAAAGAGGGCAAGGAGAGTTTATGAGTACTACACCCACCCTGGAAGGGGGGGGGGGTGGTGGCAGAGTGGCCTGTGTACAATATAAGAGAGGAAAAGGAGGCTTGTGCTTTCCCCTTTTGCTCTGGCTGCTGCCTTGAAGTGTTGCCCCAGAGCCATGCCACCCTGCCTTGGAGCCAGCTGATTATGGACTGAAATCTCCAGAAACTGCAAGCTAAATAAACCTTTCCTTGCTTCACTTTGGGTGTCAGGTGTTTTGTTTCAGCAACAGAGAAAGTAACCAACACACATGCAGGAAGACACACCACCTCCTCTCTCTCACCTTCTAACTGCTCATTAAGCTCTTTTGCTATCCCGGTAGAAACACAATAAAGGAACCTAGTTAGATGCAAACAACTGTGTACCAGTAAAATTTCACCAAAAAAATAAAGATTGCTCTGAAAATACGTGAATACTACATTCAACTATGTTATTTAATATTTGGGAGTTTCTCATCAGAAAAAGAGAGAGAAAAAAAGAGGAAAAATATTTGGAATAAAAGTGAACAGTTAATTCCTTTTGTAAGAAGCAAGCCAGCATGATATGACATGTGACATGTATTTCAAAATAAGCATTTAGAAAAGCTTTCTGTTTGATGATGCTGACATTTAACAAAATGTATGTGAACCACAGATTTATAGTTTCTTCATTCTGCAGAAGACAGGGACTTAATTTTATGAGTGTTTGAGGAAAGCATTAAGGATGTATCATGATGGACCATTTAAAAGGGTGACTAAAAGGATAATTAATTTTCCATTAATATGTGATTCTGTAGGTAAAAAATTTTTAGATTTTAACTTTTGAAATCTGAACGTATTTTGAAATGATTTTTACCCTGCTGAAACTCCTAAGTCCCAATATGCAAGAACATGCAGATATCATTTGAGAGTCAATTTTTAAATCTAAAAGGTGATTTTCTGGTTTTATAATTGCATACTTCACAATGTGTCTGTTCTGAGACTCTCAGCAGGATGCCTGTCTGCAATGAATACAAGTATATTAACGTGCATTTCTCCTCAAGCTGTCCAAACTCACATGCTCTATCATAGCATGCATGTCACTTTTGACATTTTTATTAAAAAATAGCCTTTTCTCCATTTTATATGCATTAATATTTGGCTAAAGATCTCATGACACCATGACTCCTGGAAAATCTTGCTTTTTTTCTGTCACTGTCCTTTCATGAAATTAAGTTTCCATTACAGAGATATTCGAGCTTGCTCCTTTTCAGTTGTCAGCGTGTCCAATTTTTAAGTGAATCAGAGGTGCCGCTCAAGTCTAATCATGCCACCTGGTGATCTCCTCCACAGGTTGCATAAAAGAAACCGTCACAGGACTTATTGGAGGGACAGATCTCAAAGCATGGTACAAGCGGTCTTGCCCCAGGAGCCAAAGGGTCTGAAGAACTGGAACCTCTCAATCGAGGGGGTGTGCACTGTGGGGACAGAGGGTCTCACAGCAGCACACGGAAGGCACAGTGCAGGGACCACGCTGCTTTCCTAATTCTGCAAATCAAGCACAGACCATTTGGATAGGACTGCTTTTTCCACTGCTACTCAAGAGGATCAGGAGAAATCTTCCAAGCCCCTTGGGTCACAGGTGTGGTCAGGGCTGCTCTGGTGTACAAAGCTTAAGGCCCAGAGAGATGTGTGGGTCACCCTTTCCTCTCCCAAGGTCACCTGATGGGCACCCGTGCACACTAAATCAGAGCTGTGTGATATTCCTGCCGTTACTGTAATATTGTAACACAGGCCATCATTTCCAAATTTGAAATTTGGTTAAATCTAAAATTTGTTAGTATAGTCGGTTTACATCTACAAAGAATAATCTTACTCATTTCTCAATAACAGTTCTATATTGATCTCACAGGAGAAAACCTATGCTTTTTTCTTCATTTTCTGCACAGGTGTATTGAAATAATCTGCAGCCCTCTTCACCTCTAGGTTCCAGTGATTAATCTACTCTTTTCCAAAGGAAAACCAACATGAGCAACTAATTTGCAACACGCTTAGTCATCGCGTAAGAGAATCAGCAAGTTCTTTCATCCGTGAGTGAAAGGGGTGCGGTGTTGGCACCAGCCGCTTTCCTGCTAGAACAGACCGGGCTGAGATTCAAGCTCAGAGTCCACAGCCTCAGCCCGAAGACACAGCTCACCGAAGTCAGTTGCCGTAACTGTGCGCCTGACACAGCCAAGGAGCGAGACGCTGAGAACCGGCCAGAGCCACCTCCCGCGGAGCCCCAATTCCAACCCGGTGAACACAGCTGGAGCCCCAAGGTAAAACCATCCGCCACGTGACCTCACTGTTTCTCAGGCGCTTTTGCTAAAACTGAATACAAAGTAAAGGAAACAAATAACTATGCGATTTCCCATCGAAATAGAATATGCAGTCATTTTCTGTGACCTACACTGAGACAGCTCCAATTTGAAGCTGACGGCAGGAAGAACTTACATTCCTCCAGCCAGGGTATCAGTAATGCCTTAGGTGTCCCCCCTTGGCTTTTAAACTGCTTCAGATACCACAAAGCCAGAAAGTGCTGATTTTCCCAGATCCTAAACCACCAGAGGGTTTAACTGGAATAGAACTTTAGAATAGAACTTTAACTGGAGGCCCTAGCAAATTAAAGTACGAGGCAGGCAAAGCTTCTCAATGGTGTGAAACTTGCCAAGATTGTTTCTAACAAAACAATGACATGAGGGGTTGAAAAAGTGAATTGTCTTATTTTGCTATGATAACATAAACTGGAGGAATATATATGAAAGAAATTTCAAAACCTACTCCTTCTGTCTCTTAACTCTAGACAACAATTATAAAGAAATGATTAACAGGTGCAAAGTTTTATTTATGTGCAAGAATTACATTTTGTAATTAGGAAAATGCTGGCATCAATTTAAATTTACTACAAGAGAGAATAAATGAATGATTTTATTTATAATATGGAATGTTAAAGAGTCAGGTATTTTCAAAGAACTCCTAATACAAAAAAGATAACTAAAATGTAATATCAGGTTAATAAACTGGGAAAAATTTATTTTTGTAAAAAGGAATATAAAAGATTCGTAAACTGCATCAAAAGATTCACCTAACTCCATAATAGAACAAAACATGACTTTTAATTTATTGACATGTTATATTTTTCATGAGTTCAAATGTTTTATTCAAATGTTTTATATTTTAAGGCATATATCATATGCATGTGTAGTTGTATGTACACTTGTGAATATGTATAACAGCAATATGTCACAGTTTTTAAAAATCAGCACAAAGACAATAATATATAACCCTTTAAGCATCAAGTCAAACTTGTCAAATATTTACTGAAAACTACTTAACAGCAGGAAATGTGGGGGGAATATGACTAAAAAGTTGTCAATTTAGGCAGACCATGCAGGGGCCAGGAAGAGAGAAGCCAGTCCACTTTTCCCATGAGTCAGCAGACACTGTGCTGGGTCTGGGAGAAGCACATCAAGAAGTTTGTTTCAACAAACGCACTGAGAGAGAAATAAAGAAAGCACAACCTTTACAATAGCATCCAAAAAAATGAAATACTTAGGAATCAACCTAACAAAGGAAGCAAAAGATATATTCAATGAAAATCACAGTACTCTGAAAAAAGAAATCGAAGAGGATCTCAGAAAATGGAAAGACATTCCATGCTCATGGATAGGAAGAACAAACATTGTGAAAATGGCCATTCTCCCAAAATTATTATACAGATTTAATGCAATTCCAATCAAAATACCATTAGCATACCTCACAGATCTAGAGAAATCATTCTTAAAATTCATCTGGAACCACAAAAGACCTAGAATAGCAAAGGCACTTCTGGGCAGCAAGGGCAGGACAGGAGGCATCACACACCCAGACTTGAAAGTATACTACAAAGCTACTGTAATCAAATCAGCATGGTACTGGAATCAAAACAGACCTGAGGATCAATGGAATAGATTAGAAGATACAACCCCAAGTACAAACACACTCAGCCACCTTATCTTTGACAAAGGGGCCAAACACGTTCACTGGAAGAAAGATAGCCTCTTTAATAAATGGTGCTGGAAAAACTGGCTTTCCATATGCCGAAAACTAAAATTAGACCCAAGCTTATCACCATACACTAAACTAAAGTCAAAATGGATCAAAGATCTAAACATTAAAACAGAAACACTAAATCTGCTGGAAAACAAAGTAGGTAGAACTCTTGAAAACATAGGGG
>RJWT010033470.1:0-13893 GCA_004365215.1 Cuniculus paca
AAGCAGGGCAGTGTGAGGGGAGCTGTACTGTGGGGTGGTGACGAGGAAGGGCGAGAATTTTAAAAAGCAGAACTCTCCAGTGTGCGTAGCTTTTTCCTTGTACTTTGACTTTTGTCCAACTTCAAATAAGTAATGCATATACACTAAATCACTATTAATAAGACACTTAATTTGGTTCACCAAACTTTTTAAAATATTCTTTACCAGGAGGTTCAGCAACATCAGATGACCATGAATTTGATCCATCAGCTGACATGCTGGTTCATGATTTTGATGATGAACGAACATTAGAAGAGGAAGAAATGATGGAAGGAGAAACAAACTTCAGTTCTGAAATAGAGGATCTTGCAAGGGTAAATAATATTAAGAGCTAGAGGATAAAGTGGTTATAACTTTTTGTGGAGAGAAGAAATATTGGTTCTCTGTATCTTGGGGGGTAAGTGGTATAGTTCATATTGAAGAAAAGTTCATGTCACCACAGCTAGGATAAAGTTTGAAATGAAGGAACTTAGAAGTAGCTTTATTATGTGAACTAACAGAATCAGAAGTGACTTTGTTAAGACATCACAGGCCTGGGTCCAAAAGGATTGTAAGTTTCCTCTTGCACACCTACCCTTCTACAGTTACCACAGCTTTTATTAATCCCCAGCAAAGCCCAAATGTCTTAACGCTTGTCCTTATTTTCCGTTCTCTGCGTGCAGTGTTGTGGAGTATGTCCGTCCCTCCCTGTCAGAGCAACCTCTGACTTGGATTGGTACAGCCACTGCTGCGTTCTTTTTCTCTTCTGCACCTTACTTTTTCCTCGGTGGTATTCAGTGCAAGTTACTGTTCCTTCCTTCTATTTGAATTCTGAACTCGGCAGTGTAATCTCCTGTTTCTCTTTTTCCTGTTCTGTGTCCTCTACAGGCCTTTATTCTTCCTCCTCCTCCTCCTCTTCCTCCTCTTCTTCCTCTTCCTCCTCCTCCTCTTCTTCTTCCTCTTCCTCTTCCTCCTCTTCCTCCTCCTCCTCCTCCTTTTTTGCTTTTTGAGACAGAGTCTCGCTGTGCAGTTCAGGCTGGCCTTGAGTTCACTTTGTCACCCAAGCTGGCCTCAAACTTGCGGCAGTCCTCTTGCCTCAGCCTCCCCGAGAGCTGAGATTACAGGCATGCGCCACCATGCCGGGCCTTCTTCCTTTGTTTTATTACCTCAGGTTTAAATGTTTACATTTCCTGGCCCTTGGTTCTTGGCCCTCTCTTCTCTTCAGTCTCCAGGGCATTGCTCCTCACAGTGTAGGTTGAGGGTGGGCTGCACCAGGGGTGTCTGTGGACTTACTCAGGGGAGCGGGCTGCTGTGGCTCTGCCTCTGCACACTAAACCAGCCCGGGTTGCGGGCTCCCTGTCTTCGTTGGGCAGGTTTGAATCGCAGGCCGTCAAGTGTGGGAGTCCTCCGCTCCGTGACCGGTTTCTGTGGCGCCTGTATTCTCGCTCGTTTGTGTCGAGCGTCAGGTTATTCCCTGTCCCTGGTATTCGAGTTGAGATTTTGGCTCAGCTGTTCCCGCACACGCCAGGATTGTAAACACGCAGTGCTCTCCTCCTGCTGCCTGTACTTTGCCTTTCTTCTGTGTCTCTGTAAAAACTGGCGCTTCTGTGTATACTGTTCCAAAGGCAGAGTCCAGGCGTCATCGTCCTGCATGCCCAGTGTCCATCCTCTGGACAGCAAGCCTGGCACCTCTCTCCACAGCAAACCTCCCTCCTCTGCCCCATCTCTGCCCAGGCTGCCGTCCAGTGCTTCCTAGATGGTTACGGCAGCTTCTCAGCCGGCCTCCCCGTTTCTTCTCTACGCTCTTGCTCCCCATGTGCTGATCCCCAGCAGCACTGATCTTCCCATGTAAAATTCTGTGTATTTCAACCTGCTGACCTGCCTTTACTCCTGAAGACAGTCCAGACCCCCTCACGTGGCTTGCAGCCCCCTCAGCATGCGACCCGTGGTCCATCTACTGGGCTGCCCCGCGTGAACTGCATTTGCTGCTGGGGTGGCCGCTTGCTTTCTGCTTCAAGGCTTTCGGCTTCCTCACCGTCTCTGCGTGGGCTTCTTAGGGCTGGTTCCCGGTCTTCTGGGTTTGTTGTTACTCAGTGTGCATTTCCTGTCCCCTAATTGGCTTTTCAAACAACACATTAAAAAACTATATTGTACTCTGTGCTTTTTTTTCCCTCAGAAACGAATACAGTGACTATATGTTTGTTTGTTATCTGTAACCGCTATTGATTTTTTGAGGGGAGGGACCAAGACTGTCCTATTCCTCAGTGTATTTCATGGTAAATAAAAGCATTGAATGAGTGAGTACATAAATCACTCTGGTGTGCTCTGATGAAAGTTGGTTACGTGTGCGGTTGCTATACTCTGTGATACACAGAACATACGCTATAAGATACACTGCCAGCTTTTAAGGATTTAGAAAATATACTGTGAAAAATTGTTCATGTGTGTTTCAGAATTTTTGTTTGGGACTTAAGTGTAAAAGAGCTTGAAGGGGAGGAGTCCTGATCCCGTTCAGTCACATTTTGCCAAGTGGCCTCACGCTGGGTCTCCCGAGCTGGTGTCCACAGCACCCGAGCGACTCAGGGCTTTATTGTTGTGATGCGGGGAACACGGTGGAGCTAAGTGGCAGTGATGTGTATTGGTTACCACAGCGCCTTTTGAGGATGGGTTAAAAAGCACACTGTGAACTTGGGGTCAGAATTACTCTTCAAAAGTAAGAGGCTGGAAAGCTGTTCAAAAGACAGGGGTGGTTTGCCTGGATGGGTCAGGTCGTACTTGAACATCTTAGTTTAACAATGATAGTCACTTCCTGTATTTTTGAAGTGAAAAGGCAGTTTTCAGTTATTTGCGTGTATTCACAGAAATGTCACTTCAGATCTAGTTTATTGATTCTGAATAGAAAGCTAGAGTAAAGGAGGAGAATGGTGTACTTTCCATCTCACCACATTCTTCATTCGCAAGAGCTAATCAAGTGCACTTGTAACAGTCTGTGAGGTGGCTGGATGGTTTTCTTCTACTTCAGGAATGGGGTATTACATTTAATTAGTATAAAATTGCTTATGGGCTTTACCAGAATTCTGAGCGTGCTTTTGTCCTTTCTTCTTTTATCCACCCCTTTCCCCAGTCTTTTTAGCCCCCTAAAGTTAGCTTTCAACAGACCCTCCTTTAGAAACAGAAATTAAGGTAGAATTATTTGATAGGATATTTTAAAAGCGGCGCAGAGAAGCAGGAGCGGCACAGTAGAGAAGCAGGAGATATCTAAGGGAGGGATTTATTGGGGCTGAGGACGCGGGGAGGAACGCTCACCCAGTGTGGCTGAACTACTTCCTCCACCAGGTACAGAGGGGATGGGGGTTATATGCGCTCTGACCGGAAGGGGATGGCGCTGAGGGTGAGCACTGATGACACGTAACCGACTGGCGGGAATTTCGGCATTCCTGCGCACATAGGAGGAAGCTGTAATGGGGAGGGAGGGGCTAGTGGTTTGGCTATACCACTGCCGTTATGTCCAGTAATTTATATTAGGACAGAAACCTTTCATTATTTACAGAGACTTCAGAAAGGAAGGGGAAGACAGTGGGACCGGCCCTTTATCATCGTCGCAGCCAGGGCTCTCCTGGCCGCTCCAGGTGACAGCAGTGCTTCCTCGGCACCTCGGCCTCCCTGGGTTTCCCAGAGTCACAGTCTCCAGGGTGAACCAGACCAAATCAGGTTTTATTTTGAAAACCAGTAAGATGTCGTCACAGTGACAATTCATTTGATTTTACAGAAGCAAAACGCTTAGAGTAAGAAGCAGCCAAGTGGTTTTCAGCTGGCACTGTGCTTGCATGAAATAGCTTTTTGATGTAATTTTGTGATAAAACTCTTGACAGTTTGCTCATGAGTTAAGAGTAACTGGGTCGTATGTGGTATCAAGTTTGGATTCCAAATTTTTTGGATTTGATAGAAGCAGCTTTTTTGTTTACTATTACAGTTGCATGCATTTATGTTACTGATATAAAATGCCTTTTAATTGTAAGTTTAGCGTTTAAATGTTTTAATAGAATTGGATATTTTAGAATTTTTTGTGATTGAAGAAGGGATGTCAAAATCATTCCTGTAATAAAGACTTTTTCATTTTTCAGCGTTTACCTTTTTTTCAATTTCAGACGCACTCTTAACAGATGAAAGATCAGGATTAGCTATATGTTTACATATTTAGATACATTTCAGAAAAAACAATATCAGTATGTAATACAAACTTTTAAGCGTTAGGCATTCACAGTGACTAGAGAATAAAGATTAAAATACGAGAGCTTTTCCTGAAGTACATGTGTAGCCTGAATTTTACAGAAACCCTATCACGGCCTCATCCCTCCAGATGGGGTCCTCTAAAGCAGTCCCAACCCCAGGTGGTTGGTTGCCTTAGCAACCAGCTCTGTGGTGGTCTTTGGATGTGGTCCCCGGGCCTCCTGTCCTCTGTCTGGCCTCTGCGCAGAGTCAGTGTCCGACAGAGCTGCGTCTGTCGCTGCGGCAATCCTGTCGCGACCAAAGCCGGGCATGAGGGGGCTGGGTGCCCCTGCGGTCGGTCGGTCATGGGCTCAGGCAGACGCCCCGTGGGAGCCTGCATGGTCCCCTCCCGCCTGTGCGCGCGGGCGCGGCCGTTCTTCTATTCCCTGCAGTGCTTGGAGAACAGCGCGGGGTTCCTCGCGTGTCCTGTGCCTTCGCGCACCTTGCGCTGCGCTCCTGCCTTGTTCCGCAGCCTGTCACCCCAGCGCCTGTGCCTCGCACTGCATCAGGATGACACACCCTAAAGCCGAGGTCCCGGCCCTGGCCCCGTCCGGGAGGGCGATGCAGTTGCGAGTGTAACTGAGCGCCAGTCCAGCTGCTAGGATCGCAGCTGGGTAGTGCTAGTCCGCACGCGACCCGGGAGTAACACTGTGACGTTCCAGTAGGTTTTACTACAATGGTCTCAGGTATTTTGCACAGTGTCTGGCAAATAATAAGCACTACGTTAATCTTAGTAGTCACTCTCTGGGTCATCGGAAATCTGTGCCGTGCTGTGAAAGTGCGCTGCTTGCCACGTCATTGTCTGTCTGCTCCCCTTTTTCTACATTTTTAGCATTTGTGGGAATGGGAGTAAGGCTGAGTTGAAGGAAACCCCTCAGTGCCTGGTAGAAGGTCGCGTTTAGCAGCCTAAGCTAAAGGGATGTGCTCTGGAACAGGTGACTGACAGACCCTACTGGAACCCATGCTCTTGGTGAATTTTTATTCATCGTTTAGTCTTCACTTCAGAGAGAAAATCAGGATGTTTGCTTTCCAGGATAGCTGTACTGTTTATAGCATCCGAATCTGGGGAGCACGGAGACAAATCCATGTGGACCAGTGTAGTGAAGACGAAGAATTTAGGGCAAGGCTCATGGGATTTCATTAAGAGTGTCGACGCAGCCAGGCCTCAGGGACGCAAGTCCGCCCAGAATATATTGCCTTCCTTTCTGCCCTTCTACCTGGCTGGCTTCCTTTTTGCAGATTAGCTTTCCTCATATGATGTTGTCGGTCCCTAGAGCTCCAGACTCTGCTTGAGATAATTTATGCATCTTTCTTGAGCAGCTATTCATAAAACGCCAGAAACAGTGTGAAGCAGGGTGTCCTCACCCTCCCTCTCTGCACCTGCTGCTGGGTGGGGGTGTTACTCTTGTGGACCACGGAGAACTGACCAAAGAAAGCACCAGTCTGTTTGGGCTTGCGTTGTGGTTGCCAATCTAAGTGTTCACAACATTGTTATTATGACAGAAGAAGAGAAGGACGTCTCTAGACTTGATGGATACACTGTGCCCTGTCACCTGGATCCAAAAGAGCTAGCAGAATTGGCAAACTTTCCAGTCTTCAGAGCACCCAAGAAGAGAAAGGTATGCAACAGTGTCAGAGCACCCATGACTGGCCAGGCATGGTGGGGCCTGCTTGTGATCCTAGCACTTGGGAGGCTGAGGCAAGAGGATTGTGGTGAGTTCAAGGCCAGCCCAAACTGCATAGTGAGACGCTATCTCAGAAAGATGAAAAAACGGGAAAGCACCTAAGATTGAGCATGTGTTTTCCATGTGTCCCGCTACACAAATGCCAGCAGGTTGCTCTGAAGAAAAAGCGTACTAAGCGAAATAAGGAAGAGGCTGCAGAGTATGCTGATCTGGCCAAGAGGATGAAGGAAGCGGAAGAAAACGCCAGGAGCTGATCGCTGAAAGACGGCTGCTGTCTCCGTCTAGGCCCCTCCCCAGCTGCCTTGAGCCTTCCCCGTGTGGGTGTGCGTGGGGAGGTGTGGTAGTCAGGTCCTGTGTGCGGGGCTGACGGTCTGGTCTGTCCCTCATCTTTACTCTTCTGGCCACCTGAAATGCGGGTCGTTCTCACCAGCAGCGACTCTGACACGCCCCACTGCGGCTCAGCGCCCACCTCCCGCCCCCAGCCCTTCCGCGCTGCTCTTCACAGGCTCAGCTGCCCGTGTCCCGGAGTAGTGAGAGCTCTTGTTGGTCCTTCTGCATCTCTTTCACTTCTCATAATGACCTCGCTTCCGTGTCGCTGGAGGTGACAGCGCTTCCGTCGTCTTTGTGGCCAAAAAGTGTTGCGTTGTCAAATAACCTTTTGCTGGTATTTTACCGTAGACGCGTCAGGTGTGTGGTTCTGAAGGCGGTCCTCTGCCAGTACCAGCAGTGTTCCTGAGACCGACCCGCCTGAGGCCTGTAGGGTCATGGACTCCGAGACGAGACCCGGCACTTGTTTTAAATAAAGCTTTAAAGTTTTTTTTGATGCCCTTAATTGACAGGCCAACAGTAGAAAACAGTTATCTGATTAATAACTTCCTTCATTTCTCAGAGTGGACCAAGTGCCACGGTCTGGTGAGACGACAAAGTCAGAACAGCACTGCCGTTAAATAGCTGTGTGGTTTCGAGGGCACTGGGCGTGGCGGTGCCTCCTGTCATCCCAGCCATTGCGAGGCAGGTGAGGCTGAGGCAGGATTGCAAGTTGCAGGCCAGCCTGGGCCACGTAATAAACCTGGTTGCAAATGAAAAATAAACGAGTGCATCCGAGGTGATAGGAGCACCTGTTAGGGTAGTTTCGAGGAGACAGTAAGTATGAGACAAGCTCCTCTTCAGTTCTCGGGGCCTGCGCCTGTCATGTGTGAGCCACAGGCGACTGTGCCGGTGGCCCCCTCTTCCATCGCCTGCACCCTGGGACGGCGTAGCGCGCTCGCTCCTGGTGGGGACCCTGGGCTGAACTGCTGCTCGCGTCAGGAAGTGACGCGAACCAGGATTAGGGGTCTGGGTGTCGCACTGAAGTCTGGATGGAGGATGTTTCTCTCCGCTGGTTTCCTTACTTGCAGATAGAAGTAGCAAATGAAAGCAGGCCGTTTGTCTGGTCCCTCTAAAGATCCAGTGAGGTTCTGTTCAGGCTCGGTTTCCGTTTTCAAGAGAGAAACACTGAGCACAGTGTGGAACACAAACGTGTCACGTAGGAGATGCTTCGTGACCGTGCCCGGCTCCCGTGCAGAGCTCGCCTTTCCTGTGTCTTCCTCTCCCTCTTGAGCTTGAAGCTCTGTTGGACTTGGGAAGCGCTGACTCTTTACCCCGAGATTCCAGTGTCCTCCCCCGCACGTGCGGTGTGCGGGCCGGCTCTGGGGGCAGCGTGAGGGCGCGGGCTCCGTGTGTCCGCTCGTTCTTCGGGGCTGCGCCGGCACTGTGCCCATGCGTCAGCAGCCTCACTCGTTCACAGTGAGAAAAAGAAGCAGTAACGAGTTTCTTCCTGTTAAAAAGTGTACATTGTCATCCTTGGGTTGCTTCTTGCTCGTGGGTTCTGAGTGACGGAGGGATTTCTGTGATCTAAGTGATAGTGTCACCAGCTTGTCCTCTGATCCGGTGCACCCGTGGTCATGGTCGCAGCGTGTCTTAACATGGTCTAGACTCACTTCTGCCCAGCAGTAAGGCACGGCAGGCGGAAGCAATGCAGAGCAGCGTCTCTAGCTCCCAAACTGACCTTTGCGTGGGCCTTCGGAGCACACGTTGATGTGTATGGTGTGTGTGTGCGCTGTGTTTGAAGACTGGGGTTTTTCTCTGCTTCCCTGATACTGTACATGACTTCGCCAGTCTCGTCCGCTGCTCACAGGCATCGTTTCGGCTCACCTGACGGGGGGCGCGTGTGCAGGACGAGGCCCTGGTGCTTTGGGAGGGCAGCGGCTCCTGCAGGTGGATGGTTTGCTTCGGCTCCGTGCTGCGTGGCTGTGAAGGGCGCTGTTTGTGTTTCCTTTCCTGGGAGATGGGGGAGCCCAGCTCTGTCGCGTGGGCAGTGATGGCCACGTGAGGCAGTTCTCCATGTAGGCGGTAGAGACACCAAGGGGAAGAGCGCGGTGCATCTGGTACAGTGTCCTCCTGTGCGTTGGCGCTGCTTTTCAATGTGTTTTGACCAGGCTGTGCCTTTCATGTCTCTTTCTGGATTTATTAACTTAGTTGAAAACCTGTTTCCTAATTCCACTTGCTCCAAATTAATACGGTTCATTTAAGAATAGTTAATCCACATGTAAGTTCTCCTTGACTGTCATTGTACGTATACTGGATTGGTTGCAAAAAATAGTTCTAGACAAATGTCACTTATAGTTGAACAGATTTTGTTAACAATTAAAATTGGTCAAAAAAACAATTAAACTTGGTCAGTTTTATGGAAATATTTAAAAAGCTGGCGTGTTCTTAGTTTTCAAAAATATTTTCAGTTTTTCTCTGTATAATTTGAAAATTCTTTGTGTATATTTTTAAGTGCATAGAGTGACTACACATATATGAATTACAGCCTAAAGGTAAGAAACTGCTGATTTAAAAAATTGACTTTTATTTTGATCTGTTTAGGAAGGCGACATGCCAATTCATGAACTTCTCAGTCTTTATGGTTATGATAGTACTGTCCGACTACCTGAAGAGGATGAGGAGGAGGAGGAAGAGGAAGAGGAAGGGGAAGATGATGAAGATGCTGATAATGATGACCACAGTGGCTGCAGTGGAGAGAATAAAGTAAGGCCACACACAGGTGCAGCCGTTCACCTTCTAGCCACAGAGCCTGCACAGTGGGTAATAAAACAGATGAATGCCAGCCTGGTGGCACACACCTTAATCCCAGCACTCGGGAGCCTGAGGCAGGAGGATCACCACGAGTGCAAGGCCAGCCTGGGCAACTGCATAGTAAGACCCTGCCTCAAAAAACTAAATACATAAGGAAAACTTCTTGCAGTCAAAGACACATTGCCATGACCCCCTCAAGATGCTTCCCGTCCTTCTCGCCACTTTCTGAAGCAGCTTTGGAAGTCCTGTTTTCCAAGTGTCTTTGCAAGGTGTGATGAGAAATACAGTGACTGGTGCTCCCAGGCACCATCCAAGAGAAGGCAGGCTTGTGACGTGGCCTTGTCCATCTCACTGGCTCTGGCTGTGTGCCACTTCCAGCGCTTGCCCAGAGCCAAAGTGACCGTGAAAGGGCAAGCGTGACAGCACAGCCGAAGACCCTCGGGAGCCAGGCGTTGCGAATGTGCTTCAGAGAGACTGGAGCCACGGCCAAGTGCTCTCCAGTGAGGGCAGTTCATTGCAATGTGTCTTTCACTGTAAGGAATTTTTTTTTGTTTCATGTAAGCATTTACTGTAGGCTTCTGTCACACCTTGATGTCCTGAGGCCCGTAATGGATGACTGAAACGACAGATAGTGCCAAATTCTGACTGTAATTTATAAGTTAAATACAGTAAGAGATTAAATGTTGAAAATTAAGGTACCACAGAAGCATGTAATACAGACATTGGACATTGTCTGTGATCCACTTCTGAGGGGTCACAGTTCTGTGTCCCTTTAGATTTCTTCTCAGTGCTTTTCTAAGTAGTTTATGACAGCGCTTTTAAAAAATACTATTGGCTTGAAACAGTAAGGGCTAACTGGCAGTTCTGTATTCATTTTTCCTTGTTTTGAACAATTTTAGATGTTAGCAGAGTTTGAGTCGATACAGAAAGCTTTTGTGTAGTCTTCACCCAACTTCTAATGTTGACAGCTTTCTCAAAATTAAAACATCAACATGAATGTAGTACTGTCAGCTAGACCATTTGGACATCCCCAGTCTTTCACTGACGTCACGTTTCCTGTGGGCACTGTGTGGTGTTGGTTTCAGCCCTGTGGGTCTAGAGGAACAGAGTGTGGACCCCTGGCCTGTCTGCAGCAGCAGTCTGCACACCCTAAATAAATGTGATTTATTGTCTGGTAGGAAGAGAACATAAAGGACTCATCAGGTCAGGAGGACGAAACGCAGTCTTCCAATGATGACCCGGCGCAGTCTGCTGCTTCTCAAGACGCGCAGGAGATGATCCGCCCACGTCGGTGTAAATATTTTGATACAAGTAAGTGTTATTGCTATGGTTACAATACAGGTTTTACTGTTTTATGTGTCAGCTAAAATTCTATGCATTTGTCACTGCTTTTTTTAAACTCACTCACTCTGCAGCCTCTCAGGAGACGGACATCTCGTAGGTAGTGGGGTGGGACCAGGGCCCTGTGGTCGGTGAACACCCACAGCAGTTGCTGTGCTCGCTGGCTCTACTTGTGCGTTGATGTCCTGTAGTCTCTCAGTCTCCATGTTCCACCTCACTTTGCCTCGCAGTCTTTCTGAGGTGTCGTCCTGCTCACTTAAAGGGATGCGTTGTGAGGAGTGTCTCGTTCAGCAGTTTCTTGCTTGTGTGAACATGCTAGAATGGTGGTGAAGCTATGGCGCACATGTTGTGTTAAGACAAAAGACGCTGTCAGGAAGTTGGTTTTTCTCTAAACTAAGACCTCAGTGTTCAGGCTGAATGGCAGTGTTGGTGCTTGATAAAAAAGCGGGTTTTGGTAGCAGTTTGGCACTCAGTCTCTGAAAGGTTCACAGCATGGCCCTAGAATACGTATGCACAGACCCAGATGGCTGCGACACCCCAGGTGACATAATCACCCAACACCCCCGTCATTTGGGGCGGTGCAGCGCGATGCGATGCGGTAGACTGAGGTGAGGTGGAATCGCACAGGGAATCGCACAGCGTGTGACCGTGACCACGACCGCCAGCTCTCACTGTCTTCAGCCTCGTGGCTCTTGGGTCCACAGCAGTCATGGGCACTTGAGGTGGGGACACATATTTGCATGTTCACTTGCTCTGCCCGCCAGTCCATTCTGATTCCAAGTTATTTTAGAAGGTGACTGCTTGCTCAGAGCAGCTGGCTCAGCATTGTTAAATTTGTGATCTGAATTTCTGTATTGGAAAAGGAGGAACAGTGCTTGAAGAGAAGTGACCTCATGAAATGTAGTGCGCTGGTAGCTGTGGACGTGGCTGGCTCTGAGTGAGTGCTGTTAGTCGGAAGCGAGCCATCAGTAGTACGCAGTATAATTTTTGTATAAGAAGCCCTGTGAGTTCTGACCAAAGATCTGGTTCAAGAGAAAGTGTGCTCGTGCAAGGAAAGATTAGTTCCTGGGATAATGGTGTAAATTTTGATTGTGCAGAGTGCAGTGGTGAGCTTCCCTTCCACTAGACATCGGCAGGTCCACTGCTGAAGTCCGCTAACACGAGGGTGCCCCGCGCACTCTGCCTTGCAGGACGGGGCACCTCCGCCCCTGCTCCTCTGTCTCCTGGGCCTGCTCACAAGAGCTCACGCCTGCTGCTGCCTGGCTTTCCCGCTGCCGTGTCCGTATCCTCCTGGGCTCCGTGTGCCGGCAGTCCATCCCCCTCAGTGAAGCGTGAAAACAGCAGCTTGCCCCTTGGAGGAAGACGGAGGCTGTGGAGAGTTGAAGTCCCCAGCAGCAGCCTCTGTTTCCGCACTCTGCTCCCCGAGGTGGCGCTGCAGCAGTCCCAGGGTTCGGGTTCTGGGCGCGCTGCTTGGAAACCGGGCCCTCGTGGGTTAGAAGAATCCAGATCATGGAACTTAGCTGTCGCCAGGCTTTGGTACCAGACTGAGGGCTGTAAAGTGTCTTGACTCCACATTTCCTGAGCATACAGGTTTCTAGAAGGTTTATGTTTTTTGATTCATTCCTTTGACTCAGGTGGGGTGTTTTTGCGGCAGGGTCCACTCTGTGGTTCAGACCGGCCTTGAGCTCACTTTGTAGCCCAGGCTGGCCTCAAACTCACGGCAGTGCTCCTTCCGCCGCCTCCTGAGTGCTGGGATGACAGACTTGGGCCACAGCACCCAGCCCCTCGATTTTTTTAAGTGATAAAGTATTGATTATTTGATTTAGAGTATCTTTGCCCTAAATCAGCACATGCTATTTAGCTTGATAAATATTTGATGATAGTTGTAAAAATATAAAGACGTAAGTGTAGGCAGAATAAGCAGTCATTGTATAATGTTGTTATTTATTTTAGACAGTGAAATAGAAGAAGAATCTGAAGAAGATGAAGATTATATTCCATCAGAAGACTGGAAAAAGGTAGTTAGAATCTTCTCCAAAACTTAGATAAATTAATATTTTAAAAAATCAAGTGTATTCCTATGTATATTGATAAAATTGCTGTGCAGGCTCTTTCGTGACAGTTAAGCATTTGGTGAATGTTCGGACTTCTTGCTGCGCCCACATGAGAGCTGAATGTATCTTTTATCAAGCGAAATGACGGTGCAGGAAGAGCGGGACTTCGGTGGCAGGCCGGCATTCAAGCCCACAGCGGACAGCCAAGCTTCCGAGCGCGTCCTAAACGCATGCTAAATTAGACTTTTGTTGCTCTGTCAAAAATATCACATTTGTTTTTTAGTATGTATAGTTTGAAAAAAATGGTGGCAGCCTTGATGTCTGTTCAGTAAATTTCGATAGTTTAGATTGTAAGTTTTTTATAAAGGGAAAACTCAATATTGCATTTAATGTTGATAGTTATAACTGACAATTCTCTATTTAGAGATACAGATTGGGTTTCTCTGTAACTGTATACAAAGCATTAACTTGTATTTATAAAATTACACATCATTATATAATTAACCAGATAGCTAAAGAATTAATTTTAAGTTGTAAACGTGTTGAGCTCTTAGGAACATACGTCAAAATGTATGCAGAGTTGGTTAAAACCATTTATATAGAAGAAACGACATTATTCCTGTTAAAAGATGATTACTAATCCATTCTCTTTTAAAAAGAAATCCATGTGAGTTTTATGTTTCTTTTCCTGGATCTGTTTTATAAATTTAGTGTATAAACAATCATTACTTTGAAAGCAAAATAGCACAGATCATCGGATTAGTGGACTTCCGTACTTTTTTAACAAGGTCGTTTAATTATTAAATTAGTTAATACTGTTGGGCCCTCAGGTTTTGGGGGCATGGTTGACGTGCACCTGTGTGCTTAAGACAGCTAAAGTCGTCTGGTTTAGAATGCATGGGGGCAGACTTGAAGAGCTGACCCTCTTGCCGATTAGTTAAAAGAATGAACGTCTCATGTTTAGAGATTCTTTAGGAAGAAATAAATGATTCACGTGTACTTAGATTGGACCTCCTAAGAATTCCAGGTTTTGGCTAGGATTGGTCCCCAAAGGAGTTGCTCAAGGATGCCCACTGTGTCCACTTACAGCAGTGTAGAGGCCCTGGACCTTCTAAAACTCAGTGCCAGGGTCTGACAAGCTTTCTTCATTCAGAAAGAGACTGAGCACCTGATGTGTGGCCATTAAGAAACGGGAGCCCCCTTCTCCTTGGTTGTGTTTCGCTGCGTGTGTGGACATCCCTTTGGAGAAGTTCAGCAACCTGAGTAAACATGTTGTTAGGGTCACATTGAATGAGAACCACGAAAAGATGCAGCAGTTGGGGAGAGCGGCTCAGTGTGGGCCCGAGTGGGAAAGGACAGCTAGCCCGGATGCAGTGTGTTAAAGTTAATTCCAGTGAGTAATGGGA
>RJWT010033471.1:0-13901 GCA_004365215.1 Cuniculus paca
ACCCATTTCATCCCACAACAACATGAGGTTATTATACTTCACATTTAATGGATGAACAAATACATGTAAGTAGAGTACTTATCACCTTGCGAGTAGTAACAAAGCCACAAGCAACAGTATTATAAAGGACAAAGCAAGTAGTGAAACAAAATTTCATGTTTTGCCACAGTGCAAACCAATCAGTAACTCACTTCATTTGTGAAAGATTCTTTTCTATTGTCTGCATAGGGTGTAACTGCTAAAACTGAGTATAATGAAAACCTGTAGTATGAGATTAATTCTATGCCAAAGGAAGGAAACAAGCATAAGGGATTTGGTCACTATATACAACCTAGCACACTATATTTTATGGAACAGGTAATAGATATGTGTTAAATGAATGCATCAGCCAACTTGAAAGTAAAAACTTATGTACATACCTTCACTATGCTGATCCACAATACTGATAGACATCCATATGGTCATTGGCTATGTAAAATAAGATGAAGTATTGTAATAGTTATTCTCAAAAATCCAGAAAAACATTCAGCAATCCTTACTTATATTATTTTTCCATATATACTTATTTAGATTAGTTTACTGCAATTCCTTTTAGAGAGAAATACTGTATTGGTTCTCATTTCAAACAGTAATGGTAGAAAAGATCACCATTACTTTTATTTGACTAATTGTCACAATAAAGTCAAACTTACTAGAATTAAATATACCTTGGAATGAATGTGTGTGTGTGTGTGTGTGTGTGTGTGTGTGTGTGTGTGTATCAATGAGAGAGATAAGACTTGCCATTCAGACTTTGAAACTCAGTGTGGTATATAAAATGAATTAGCTAGATTCCTGCCACTAAGAGTTTGACCAGCACCAATACCTCCTGGTAGCTTGTTCAAATTGCACTCTCAACTCCAAACACACATTTATATAAGAATCTCCCTTTGTGAAAGATGCCAGGTACCACTTTATACATTACACGTTGCTATGCACTGAGCTATAGAAAGTGCAAAACCTTTGCCAAAGTCACAGAAATGCTGAAAATCTTCATCATTTTTTCCTCAAGTATAGAACCTGAGGGCCTAAATGATAGCAGGTTCACGTATAAACTAGACTTAGGGAGGTGGGTACAAAAGAAAGAAAAATTTCAGCTCTTGAACTTTTACTCCTTTTGAGAACTCTTAAAATTGAAAGTGCTGTTCTTTTAAAACACATTTTCTCCCTGGCAGTTGAATCTTTGTAGTCAGACTGGTGGGAAGATTTCAAAGACTCGCTCCTGCATGATGGAGTCATACTGACTGTTGTTAGCTTCCCTCCTGTTCCAGCCTACATCCTTACCCAACTTTCTCCCAAGTCTCCTTTGACTGAAAACTAGAGAAGACAGACACTAGGCAATGACCACAAACTCCTTAAAGAGTATCAAAATAGTCACCATACCTCCAAATTCATTACACGTTTCTGAAATATGCCTCGGATGACACTGAAATTACTATTCTCAATGTATGGTTGAGAGATTGTTCCTACTTTATGAGATCATAATATTCTTGTGGGTATGGTAGTCTGTATTGTTAAATATATTTCTAAATTTCTGATGTTTCTGTCTCCCTCTATACTTAGAGTTTAATCTAAAAAGCAAAATGTACATTATAACTCATTTTTTCTCCCTTTCCATAGACTGATCTTATAATCAATTGAATACCATAAAACATGTTAGTTTCTATTTTAAATCTGTGTAAGTGGAATGAAGAAAGTATAATTAGGCACTGTTAATCTTTTAAAAAACAAAATGAAGTTTTCAGTTTGGAACTGATTATATTGTTATGAGATTAAGCCCTTGTGGTAATTCTCCCTGCTGGGGTAGGTAGAAGGTGGTAGATTCTTATTTGTGCTTTGTAAATAAATCTTTAACATGGATTTGCTATTTTTAGGGAAAGCCAACATTGAGCTTGGTGGTTGACAAGATTTGGTACTTTTCTTCTTGGAAATACAGTAAGATAGTCCTCAAATACAGATTCTTTTTTCCTCTACTTATTATCATCTCTCAAAAATGAGCAGGTACTTTGATTTTAGTGTAAGAGTTAATCTCTGACTACTAAGGGAAATAAAATATAAAACAAGATTAAGAACAAAAATTCAGTAAATGTTATTTGAGATAATAAGGACAGACAAAATAATGGCAGAAGTGTATACAATAATTATTTGGAAAGTAGAATATATAATTTTTGTGTATTTAAAAAAATTTTGAAAGCTTTCCATTTACAGAAAATTTGCAAAAATAGTACAAGTTTCTATACCTGTACCCATTTGTCCCTATTATTAATATTCTGCATTAGTACTATATATTAAAACTACATTGGTATTGGGACATAATTAACAACTAACGTCTATATTTTATTCATTGTTAACTTAGATTTTTCTAGGTTTCTGTTGCAGATGTCTAGGAAGGATACATTATATTTAGTTATCATATCTCTTTTGTGTCTTTACTGTGACAGTACCTCAGACTTTTCTATTTTTCTTGACATATTTGAGAATAACTTATCAGGTATTTTGTAGCACACTCTCAGTCGAGGTTTGTGTGATGTTCTTACCAAAATAGGATAAAGGTTGAAGGATTTAAGACTATGGGGACAAAGTGCATTTTCATTACATCACCTCATCACCTCATAGGTACATACTATCAACATGATTTTTTAATGTTGATCTTGACCTTGGTCACTTTGCTAGGAAAGTTTTTGCTTCCCCATTGTGAAGTTATCCCCCACTCCTTATATATTACATTCTTGGAAGGAAGTTATTTCACACCTCATACTTCAGTAGTAGGGAATTATGTTCCACTTTCTTGAAGAATTGAGTGGTATTTATTTAAATTATTTAATATTGTTATACAGATATTTGCTTATACCATTTACTTACCTATTAGTTAAAATGTAAATAAGCTGATTTTTTTTTGCCATTATAGACTCATGAATATTTGTGTTAAACTTTGGGCTATAATATGATATTTATATATTTATTGTTTCAACTGGGTGTGATGGCACACGCCTGTAATCCCAGCACTCTGGAGGCTGAGAAAGGAGGACCCCTGTGAGTTTGAGGCCATCTTGGGCTATATAGTGAATCCAGGCTATCCTGAACTACATAGCATGATTCTGTCTCAAAACAAAAGCCAAAAAAAAAAAAAAAAAAAAAAAAAAAAAAAAAAAAAAAAAAATATATATATATATATATATATATATATATATATATATATGGTTTCACATTGCTTTTGCTTTGGTCATTTGAAGATCTTTCAGTTGGCTCCTGCTGTCTACCACCTGTTTTTCCTTATAGTACTGAGGATTGAATTCATGACCTTTGCATTGAGCTATATCTTCAGACCTTTTTTATATTTTTGCTTTTAAGACAGGGTCACACTAAACCACTAAGTTACCCAGGCTGAGCTCAAACTGGTGAACCTCCTACTCAGCATCCCAGAGTGCTACAATTATAGGCATGGACCACCATGCCAAGTTTACACTATTCTTAAAAGAAAAATGGGGAAGAGATCAGAAACTGGAAGGTTGCAAAGTGATAGTTTCTAACAGCAACATGTAGGAGAAAAAGTTTAGTTTGTAGTTCCTAGTTGACTAGATTTTCTCAATCAATAGCATTTAGATCATGCCTCAATTTAGTTTCTGTACATTATGAATAAATTTAATACCCAATTTCACTAAAAACCAAGATTAAAAAGTTCTCAACCTCTTCTTAAATGAGAAAGTGTGCTATTGTTGAAAACGCACAGAAAATTGGCATACATATTGTGACTGGGATATTTTATAATTATATCCAAACATGATTTATGGAAAAGTGACTAAGTCTTAGTGTTGTTTTTCTACAGGACTGCTCATTGCAAAGCAATAAAATGAGTAACAACCGACTGAATCAAAAGAGGCAAAATCTTTTAGGTACCTCGGAGTTGTTTTAACCTTGGAGAAACAGAGCTCAGATTAGCAAAATTTAAAAGAGTCACCTTTAGATGGGCACAGTGGTACACATCTGTAATTCCAAATAAAGAGTTGAAGTAATGTAAGTACAAAGCCAGCTTGCACATATAGGGAAATATTGCCAATAACTAAGAAAAAAAGTAAGTATACAAATAAATACACGCACACACACACACACATACGCACTGGGGAATATAGATTAGTGCTCTCTGGGTTAAATCCTTAGTGCCACAAAACATAATGGAATTAAAAAAAAATCTCACTTTCAGATCCATAGAGCAAAGCTTTGTCTTTATAGAACCAAAAAAGTTATGACTTTTTGGTGTAAGAAGATGACAACTTACTGCACAATAAAAGTAAAACCACCCAGGGGGAAGTTTGCCAGAGTTTATAGCATTCCTAATGAGGTTCAAGTACATGTATATTGAAGATTATAACCCCTTATTACATATTTAGTAAAATTAAACAAAATTAATACAAAGAATTCCATACTTTTGATTAAGGTGACCAGTAATTAATTAAAGTTTGACATTTCTTTATTGGATTCGGTGTTTAATTTGGAACAAAATTGTACTAAAAAATAGTACACTGTTCTATTTAGGAAGAGTTTTTCATGATTTGAGTTCTGTCGTGTTAAGTATCATTTGCATCAACAAGTCATTGCCACTGAATCTTTCAGTCTCCACAAGTATTGTCGTAGGAGCAGTCATGGAATGAAGCATTCTTCAAGTCATTGTGTCACTCGATTCATGCACACTTGGGACAAGTTTTCAATCAGTAAAATCCCAGTTGTTTCAGAAATGATCTTCAGGATGGAATTTGAGCCAGATTGCCTCATTCTTCTTTATGGCAACCCAGGACTCATTAATAGTTTGTAGACAAAAGTGGGATAGTAGTGCAATACTCAAGTAAAGGGTGCTGTGCTTCAGTTCTACAAGGCATCTATTTGAGCCTCATTTTTAATTCTTCTTACTATTTTTTGTGGATATACAGCTTCTGAAGTTAGTGTATCTCTCCAATGAGTGTATCTCCAACTAGTTTGTATGGCATAATAGCAATAAATATTTAGGTATCACTTGCCAGATATTATTCCAATTACATCCAATATACTCATCTATTCATCATTTTAAAATAATTTATTCGATAGCAACTTATGGTTTATAAAAATTTTACATTTGAAGATAATCATCTCCATTTATATATTTGGATGTATAAAATCAATTTTAAATCTTGTTAGAATACTTATATTTTAACTTTACCAGGAACATGAAAAGCTTGAAATATGATGTTGATGTACATGGAATGTTCTGCAGGGACAAGATCCCTTATCTACACTTTCACATTCCATGGTTTCTG
Source organism: Cuniculus paca (assembly GCA_004365215.1). Taxonomy (NCBI): domain Eukaryota; kingdom Metazoa; phylum Chordata; class Mammalia; order Rodentia; family Cuniculidae; genus Cuniculus; species Cuniculus paca. The sequence continues at coordinate 5,328 of RJWT010033471.1, forward strand.
TTACCCACAGCTAACCTCAGTCCAAAATAGTAAATAAAAATTTCATAAATAAACATTTCATAAGTTTAAATAACTTATTATAGTATACTAATCATTCCATTTTATTTTCAGTTATTGCTGTTAATCTCTCTGTGGCCAATTTACAAATCAAATTTCACCGTAATAGTGGTAGGGTTCAGTAGTTAGGATTCAAGCATCAACTGGGGATCTTGGAACATACAACTACAAATAAGGGGAGACCACTGTATTGAGATATAACAGAAGAATCTTCTCAATCTTTTTGGAGTTGTCTCTAGATTCTCCTTTTCTGTTTTCATCCAGTACATAACCTTTTGTGCATAACTAGAAGATTCTTCATCTGCTCAGCAATGGACCTATTACCCTCTCACTATCTGCCATCTTTGTATTTCCTAGATAAGCAATATATATATATATAGTGTTTCTCTGAAATGAGATTTAGACAGAACCAGGAAACCTTTGGCTTTTTCAGCTGTATCCCCTGCTACATGCCTCTGCAGATCCATTAATTGCAAACTCCTTAAGAAGAAAAGAGCAAGATGAAGAGAATAAAGTGAGGCATATATCTCAAAATGAAGTCTTGCACTTCATCACTTTGTATACAGAGTGTCTTGTTTTCACTTCTCCTTCACAGATGAATAAGTTAGGACTTGATTGAAATTGTAGAGCCAGTAAGTTTTAGTGTGACAGTTGGAGATATACTCATGCAGATCCATACTTACTTTCTTTCCCTTTTATCATCCTAAATCATTTGTTCCTGAAGTAAACTCATCATCATTCACAAATTTTATAAAAGCCAACTATATTAAGAACTTTGTGCTAAGTAATATGGTGTAGAAGTAGGACAACACCATTATCTTGACTATACCTGCACCTTGTACATGGAAAACTGGGATTCAGCATCATTAACCTTTTAAATACGCTCATTGGCATTACTAGTGACAGCTAAGATTCACAGCTGAATTTGATTCCAAACAGAAAATTATTTATGATTTCAAATAATGAAAATTTTACCCAAAGACACTCACAGCTATGGAAAAGACATAAGCAATGGGGTCCACAAAGTCACTCAGACCAGGAGGTGCCGGTTCCCATTAAATGGAATGAGAAGAAAGAACTGAAATGCTGCTCTGGCTTTAGTGAACGATACGATAGACACATGGAAGCTAGTGACTGCAGTGGTGTGTGCGTGGACTCACAGCACCAAGGGCCAGAGTTGCACTTCTTCATGTTGTGCTTCCGTGTTTCATGTTGGTCTCCAGTCAAACTTCAGTACCACAGCAGGTACGCTGTGGCTTTCCCATTTGTATTCTTAGAATTATTTTTCCTTAACTTGTGAAGGTCTCCCCCATGTCTCCTTTCCTCCTTAGTTAGCATCCTCCCAAAATTCTCTTGGTTATGTTTTCATCACTGGGCACAGCTGAATGAAACATAAAGAAAGCATTTTACATATAATTACCTTCCTCTTCAGAGATAAAATAGGAATTTTCTGAATTATCACATCTTTCAGAGAAATTATTTAGTCCCAAGTAGACAGGTTGCCAATCAGTTGGGGGTTCTTTTGCTTGATTCAGATGGAAATCGTGAATCAGCCAAGCGCAGCTCTACTAGAAGTCCTAATGCCACCTGATGACATCGGATAATGCTGAGTGTGAAGAGTTGACATAGCTGACAGCTGGTCACTGCTGCTGCCAGCTATTGCTGTTTGATACCAACTTGCAGCAGATGCCATTGGTCAGCCCTGTCAGGTATTAGTCTCTGCATCTGATCTTGGTTGGCTCCTGTCCTATAGAGCACCTCAGGGCAAACAGCCCCTAGTGTCTATTGCTTTTTCTTCAGGAAGGACCACTCTGAATACTGAACAGATTTACCGGCCCTTCTGAGCACATGCTACCCAAGGGAAAAAATCCAGAGCAAGTCTTTATTCTAACAGGACCTGTACTGCAGCACAAATAGGTTCAGTACACCGGAAGGAGCCCTCTGAGACCAAACAGAGCAATAAAATGAATAAAAATATACAAAAAAAAACCTCCAAATGAAACTTCATTTTATCATGGACCTACTTTTTGACTCCTCATTTTCCTCTTTTTTATTCTGCTTTTAAAAAAGGAAAATAACCAGAATGGAAGCTCCATGTGGAAAATTGTTTTACCAACTTTATTCACTTGTTAAATCCTCGGACCAAAAAAAAAAAAAAAAAAGTGCGTTGCCCCAAGGACAGGAAGTAATTAACCTAGTTCCTTTTATCTCAGTGTGATTATATTTCATGCTCTTTTGCAAAAATGTAAATATGATTGTATAATCGTTCAGACAAGAAATGCATACATTAATTGAATGAGATAACCCAAATAACCTTCCAAAGATTAAATGACAACATCAAAAAATTGTAACTGTGTTCCATTACAGGTACTTCTGTCTAACAACAATGTATTAACATGTGTGTTTGGATTATGATTTTATCAAAATTTCTGCAAGTCAGTTAAATGTGGAAGTAAAACACGGTATTTGAAGTCTACACAAGCCCTTTATTGTTTCAAATGTACTCTAGCACCAGGCACATCATTCAGATTTTATGACAAGATGCAATAACCAGCCATCTGTGATGATAAAAAATATTTTTTTCAAATTAAATTTCTTTCTGGCATTCTTTATTATGCATGTCTCTTTTGTTCTCTTATAAAACTAGCCATGGATGTCTCATGCCAAACCTGACAAAAAAAAAAAAAGGGCTTGTTGAAGATATGGAGAGATTGCATACCCCCAAAAATGTTAAGTATGATCAAATAATATGGTGAATGCTTAAATTTTAAAAAACTGCAGGAAAAGATTCAGCGCCATTTTCATTTTTTATTAAAACAAGTTTGCAGTATATAATAATTACATTCCTTGTGAGGAGGTGGTATGTGTACATAACATGTCTTAATTCTTTTTTTAATCCTCACCTCCTCTACTCCCTTCCCCCTCTCTCTATTTCACTGGTCCCCTTCTCTGTTGCAAAGGATCTATTTCCCTATTTCCTATTATCTATCTTTTACTTTGACTTCATTTATTTTTGGCTTTCTTATATAAGAGAAACCATACTGTATATAAACTTGTATATCTGCTTTATCTTAATATTATAGTATCAAAATATATCCATTTTCCTACAAATGACTCTTTTATTCTTCTTTATTGCAGAATACTACTCCATTTTATACAAATACCACATTTTCTTATCCATTCACCAGTTGATATGAGGCCACTGCTAAGATTTAGCTGTTATGAATCATGCTGCTATAAACATGGATATGTATGTATCACTATAAATTGATAAAGGACACATTGTTATTAAATACCTCAAAATAATGTCATTATTTCAGGCATACTTATCCCATCATTCCTGCTTCTTTCTGAAGTAATTCTCCAAGTCCTCTTTTGTGAATGCTTGCAATTGCACTGACCAGGCTACCTAGTTGTCCTCAACTGATTGAAAATGTATACTTTTCATGGTCATTTTGAATGTGGGAATGACCCACAAGTCATACTTTGCCAGATCCTGTGAATAAAGTGAATAAGGGTATACCCTAGTATTTTTATTTGACAGTAATTACTATAAACAATTGATCAATGGGAAATGACAAAAATACAGAGAATATTGAAATTAAGATATATGCTACAGTAAAAAACACATTGCAATCAATCACTATCAAGACACCAAAAATATTTCCACTCATTTCAAATACACTTACTCCCCTATTCTTAACAATGTGATTTTTACTGTAATAATATATTTTTTTAAATTTAAACATTATACATATCTTTTGATTTCCCCTTGCGTTTATGCTGGCAAGAAACTATGTGCCAGATTAATTATTCTGAATCATTTCCTTTAGGTATCAGGTTAAAAGGCTGAGAAACCCAAGAGTTGTGGCACACACCTGTAATTCCAGCACTCTGTGTGACCAAGGCAAGAGGATCACAAGTACTAACCTAGCCTGAGAAACTTAGTAACTTAGTGAGATCTTGTCTCAACCCATAAGACTTTAAAAAGGAAAAGGTCTGGTAATACAACTTAGTAAAAAGACCCTTGCCTCCGATACTGCCATGGCCCCTACTCCCTAACAAAACAAAAAGAAAATAACAAAAAAGGAAAGATGTGATATGGAGAAATTATATAATTAAATGACCATAATTTAGTTACACACACAATACTCAAAATAAGTAGCTGTTAACAGGCAGACAATTTCACATAAAATTGATAAATTGTCATCTTTAAAAATTAATTTAATAATAATAATTCCATTAAACCTATCTATGCCTAAGATTCACACTGGTTACAAATCTGTTTGCAGAAGTTTGTTTGTACAATTCACTAGTGGTAATAGTAACAATGATGTCTCCCCAAATTTTACTCCCCAGAAGCAATCTTCTATCAAAGATGAGCACTCAAGAGATAGAGTTAGACTATCAGCTTCTGTGAGCTTTCCTTGGGCATATGCCAATAGAAACTCCGAGGAAGAGGTTTCACTCACACAGAAAGGAAGTGTATTACAAGTCAGTAACCTGGGCAGTCTCCTGACCAAAAGTTACTAGGTGCCTCAGAACAAAGGGTTTTGGGCTTACATGAAGTCTTGGGCTAAGTAAGAGACGGTTATCCTGAAAGGACAAGAGAAATAAGGCCAATTAGCCAATCAAGCCTTCATAGCTAAAAGACGATATTTTATTACTCTTACAGCTATTCCCACCCCTCAACCCAGGACAAGGGGTTTTTTGTTCGTTAAGGTGGCAGAGCCCAGCAAATGCATAAAACTTAAAACTTTACATTCAGAAGTTCAACTCCTCTCCTTAACACTTATGTTTATAATCAATTTTTCCTATGTTTCCCGTCCGTGTAGCCATAGCATTTCTCACTTTAACTGAATGAAAAATCTTGGTTATATACAAATACACAAAGGACCAAATATTGTTGGCCCCTACAGAATCCTTCAACCAATCACAGATGCACTCAAACTACTTATTAAAGAACCACTTAGTCCAACAACCTCCTCAGTTTTCCTCTTCATTATAGTCCCAACCCTAGTTCTCACACTTGCCCTATCCATACGAATTCCAATTCCTATACCTTATCCCCTAAATCATATAAACCTAGGAGTCTTATTTATCTTAGCAACATCAAGCCTTGCCGTCCAAGCTATGCTATGATCAGGATGAGCATCCAGTTCCAAATACACACTAATCGGAGCGTTACAAGTAGTAGCCCAAACCATCACCTACGAAGTTTCCCTAGCTACTATTTTCCTATCTATCCTTCTCCTAAATGGCTCATTCTCTCTAGTCAACCTAATAAAAACACAAAAATTATTTGATGACTTCTACCCACATGACCTCCAGCTATAATGATTTATATTATAATATGGGCAGGTGATGGGCTGAAGTGTTCATGTGGCCACATGTTTTCCAGAGCATGCATTCCATATTCTGACAGGATTTAGATTTCGGGGTTACAGTCACTGAGTTAGGAGTTGTTGACTGAGAAAGCCTCTTTTTTCTGCACTGAGCATTCCTGAAATTCCAATTTCAGCTAAGTCAGGAGTTGCCTTGAAGGCCTTCAGTCTTTGCATCATTTTGAGCACCTTTCCTAGGTTAAGCAAACTAAACCAAACAAAAGACATGAGTGAAGCAAAAATTACAAGAGTTATTTGTTAAGTGTGATGAGCTTAGGCTCATGGAAGGGGTCCCCCATTGTTTCAATTATTTTCTTTTCTTATGTATATCAGAAAATATCTTTTGTTACCTATCTCTTTCCCTCCCCTATTCCTTCACTTTCTCTCTTTGCAGTCATCCCACATTTAAAATCTATCAATTTCCTTTCAGCATGATATAAAGATGAAAAGCAACCTGATATACTTATTAGTAACGAACTTGTTTTTCTTCATCCAGAAACTTTGACAGTTTCTTTTTATCTTTAGTGTTTGAAGTTGAAAGACCATATATCTAAGCTTCTTTTTCTTCCAATCTTTTCCTTTATTAGTGTATATTTGTAGTACATAACGTTTACATTCCTTGTGTGGAGTTGCTACATATATATAAGATATCTTAATTCCCTTTTTCATTCCCTCATCCTCTCCTCCCTCCATCTCTTTATCTACTTTCCCTTTGAGAAAGATCTACCACCTAATTCTTATTCTCTATCTTTCACTTTGCTCTGTATTTTTACTTTGGGTTTCTCATACGAAAGAACGTGATTTTTTTGTTTTCTGTTGTTTTTTTTTTCTTGTTGAATATTCTGAGTTCAAGTCTGAAGGTTTGTCTTCATTTCTTCAGTTATTTTTTTATCTCTTCTGTTCTTTCTGAGATATTAACTGAATTTTTCCATTTTTTCACATTTCTTTTTATTATTTTTTGTATTTTATAATTCAAACTCATAGTATGATCACATTCATTTTTGTTAATTGCATTTCGATTCCTTAAGTGACCATTCTTAGTTTGAAATTTTTACAGTATAGTACTATTTTTAATGATTGTCATGTGTTTTTAATGCATCTGTATAGATAATAACTTTTAAAATTATTACCTTTCCATAAATCTATTTCTTCACAAATAAGCTTTTACATTTATTTTTCTTGATGTTTCTCTTTCAAATTGCTATGTTTTGGGACTTCGGGAAAGATGCTGGAACAGTAAGCAGCAGAGTAAGCAGCCTCTCTGAGAGAAACAGTTCAGATGCTGGAATATAGTATCATGGAGAAGACAAGAAAGAAGGAAGTGGGTCCCCTGGAACCAGGAAGAATCTAAAATATGAATTGAAGCCCACAAAGAGAAAAAAAAAGAAGAATTTAAACCAAGAAGAAGGTGGTGGCAGGTGGCACCTTAGTCTGGAGCCAGACTCACCCTGTGATAAGAGCTGTTGAACCTGGGGACCCATGGTTGTGGTCACGGTCACCATCTTGGTTGCAGTCAATTCCAGAGGTCTTTGCGGAGAGGCGTGGCAGTGGAAGACGGTGGCAGATGTGGAGAACTGTGCTGGCTGGTGGTGAGTGGAGAGGACTCGATCTCCCCACTGAAAGACAGCAATTGGCCAGGAGCCATTTTGGAGTTGGACAGGATAAGGCCAGGGCCAGGACTGCTGCTTGCTTCTTCTGGCAGGTTGTGGGTGGACCCACGGAAGTTGCTTGAACAGAGCTCCACTCCCATGCCTGTTCCAGACAGCATTGCTTAAGTTTCTAACCAGCTTAGGTCCACAGGCCCTGGCCAGTTCCACCCCCATGCAAACTCCAGGAGCCCTTGTGGGCTAGTACCCAACTTGGTGCAGAGGCACGGGTGCCCACTATCAGATGCCTGTAGCCAGCACTGGCCAGAAGAGCCAAACATTCTCACTTTGGAGAGGTTGTGACCAGTGCCAGAAGTGCCTGGGACCACACTATCCATGTGTGTGGAAGAAATCGGGAACATGCCAAGACAAAGAGGGAGAGGGAAATCTCTGGCATCCAACCCAACCAGTGCAAGTCCAGGAGGTAAACATGGAGGAGTTCAAGAATCGCACACCTGAATGTCTGAATTGATGTCAACTGAAGTGAAGAAACAACTTCATGAAGCTATAAGAGAAACTAGAAGAGAAATTCTATCCCAGGTAAAAGAAGAAATGAAAAACATAATAAAAGACTTACTAAGCATCTCTAAAGGAGACACAGATAAAAAAAAATAGAGGAGCATAGGAAAATAAGGGAAACAATGAATGAACAGTGTAAAAGAGTTTTAGAATACATGAAACATATTCAAAGAGACATCCAGGAAATTAAAAACTCCACTGAAATCTGGAAAACCACTTGAAAGAAACTGAAGAGAGACTTTAAAACCTTGAAGACAGGTTTGCAGTTTGTGCTCTTGAAAGGAAAGATCTCTTAAAAATAACAAGGAGTCAGGAAGTAACAATTCAACAGCTGAAAGACAACACAAAGAAACATGACTTAAGAATTAAAGATGTGAGTGAAAAAGCAAGGTTCAAGACAAATGACATCAGGACCCTACAGAAATAACTTCTGAGAACTTCCCAAGCATGGAAAAAGAAAATGACATTCAAATAAGTGAGGCATATAGAACTCCAGCTAGCCATAACCAAAACAAATCTACACCCAGACATATAATAATAAAGACCTCAGAAATTCAACTCAAGAACAGGATATTAGGCTGGGGATCTAGCTCAGTGGTCTAAGCGCAAGGTCGTGAGTTCAATCTCTGGTGCCACAAAAAAAAAAAAAAAAGAACAGGATATTAAATGCTGTTAGAGAAAAGAAACAGATCACCTATAAAGGAAAACGCATCAGAATCATGGCAGACTTCTCAACACAACCATCAAGTCAAGAAGAGGCTGGAGCAAAGTATTGCAAGTCCTGAAAGAAAACAACTTCCAACCCAGACTGATGTACCCTGCAAAACTTTCTTAAAATATTAATGGAGAAATAAGATACTTCCATGACAAAGAACAACTCAAGGAATTCATGATCACCAAACCAACCCTACAAAGAATATAAAGGACATTTAGAGAAAGAGAAAAAGAACCATGTTCTCAGGAGCAAT
>RJWT010033472.1:0-13886 GCA_004365215.1 Cuniculus paca
GTGCTGATAAGTTGGCTGTGATTCTAATGGGCTTTCCTTTATAGGTGGTCTATTTCTTTTCTCTCACAGCTTTTTTTTTTTTTTGTACCAGGGATCAAACTCAAGACTTTGTACTTGTCAGGCAGGCACTGTGGTGCTGAGCTACATCCCTGGCCTGTCACAGGTTTTGATATTCTGTTTTTATGATGACTTTCTGGGATCTTATTATATGTCTGCATGTAGATTTATTTTGGTTATGGCTGTTTAGAGTTCTATATGCCTCACTTATCTGCAGTTAGGATTATTTTCCCATGCTTGGGAAATTTTCTGCTATTACTTCTACAAATAGTTTTTTTTTAAAATGTCAATAGTTTTTTTTTAAATGTCAAAATTTTGAGTTGAGTCCTGTGTTTTCATTGACAATATCAGTCTTAATTTTTCTCTGCATTGTCTTGGTGCTATTGAATTGTTATTTCAAGGTCCCTCTCATTATTTTTAAGTTTTTTCCTTTCCTAGATACAATCCTGTCTTCAAGGTCTAAAAGGTATCTTCAGTTTCATTCAAATGGGTTTGCCAGCCTTCAGTAGAATTTTTAATTTCCTGGATATCTTCTTTGAATTTGTTTCATGCATTCTATTTCTTTCCTATATTGTTCATTCAAGGTTCCCATCACTTCCCCATGCTCCCGTACTTTTTTTTTTTTTGCAGCACTGGGGATCGAACTCACCACCTCGAGCTTGCCAGGCAGTCGCTTAGGCTGCTGAGCTAAATCCCCAGCCCTTGTCTTTTTGAGACAGGGTCTCACTATGCCCTTCAGGCTGGCCTTGAGCTCACTTTGTAGCCCAGGCTGGTCTCGAACTCACAATGATCCTCCTGTCTCAGCCTCCCGAGTGCTGGGATTACAGGCGTGCGCCACCAGGCCCGGCCTCCCGTACTTTTTTTACCTGTGTACTCTAGTCATGGTTAGCAACTCCTTCATTAAGGTTGTCATTTCTTTCTTTACCTGAGAGATTATTTCTGATGTGATTTCCTCTATAGCCTCATGAATTTGTTTCTTATTTCTCTTGCTATCTTTCAAGAAATTTCAGGTGTATGACTTCCAATGTTCTCTATTTTAATGTCTCCTGTACTTGCTGCAGATGGAATGTAGGTTTGAGATTGCATTTTGGTTTTTGTTTTGTCATTTTCATCTCTTGGTTAGTAGTTTGGTCTTTACAATCCTACCAATCTTGACAGTCCATCATTTGTGTATTAGGGTTCAACAGTGTGGATGACGTTCACCCAGTTGCTGGATCCTGCGTTCTCGCCAGCCTTCTAAGATCCTCTGGGCTGGGGGAGAGGGGTTGCTGAGGCTGCCCCCAGCCCATCAAGGTACTGCAGGTGGTGGAAGGGGTTGCTGACACTCCTGTGGGCTACTGAAGTCATCTGGGTTGGGAGGAGGGGTGGTGAACGTTCTCATTGGCTGCTGAGGTTGTCTGGGTGAGGGGAAGGAGCAGCCAAAGCCCCTGTGGGCTGATGCAGTCATCTGGGTGCCATATTTCTTACTTCTTGGTACAAAGAAATTATTCAAAAACCAAAGACCAATCCTGGGATAGTTCTCTATTAATGATATGTTCATAATGCCCGTTACTTAGTTTGAGAGTCTCAGGTTAATGTCTTTTTCCTCTTCTCCTCAGATAGGCCTGTAAACGGATCATATTTCTCCTTCCATTCCAATTCCATATTGGTAATTCAGGATCTATTTATGGAGTCCCTAGAGTAAGTCATCCTAACTGGTCCCTGACTCTAGAGTCTCTTGGTGTCAATGCTTTTTAGAGACTGTTGCCAGATTAATTTTTCTTGCATTTTATTTTCCCCAATTTACATCTTTTTCCCTATCTCAGTAGATAGATTTTCCTATTTCTCAAGTAGGTTTGAATTTCACTAATCTCTGTTCTCCTGCTCAATAACATAATAACAGCAAATATATAATGCCATACTAATCATGGGCTAGGGACTGCTAAGTATAATCACATATTAGTAAGTCAATACCATTATGAAGTAGAAAGTAATTTCCATTTTACAGAAGAGAATCCTGGCAAAGAGAGGTAAAATAACTTATATAATGTCATTTAATAGGCGTTTGCTTGATTTGGAATTGGTTAACCAAGTACAGAACACAGAGAGAAAACTAAGTAATTGCTGAATGTGCGGTCCAAGATAACCATCACTTCTCCTTGTTCTTACTCTAGTCAATGCCCCCCCTCCCCCAGTTTAGGTTTTCTAAGCGATGAGAATATTGGTCAATTTAGCTTTTTTTGGTGGGAGGCAGGGCTGCTGGGGGTTGAACACAGAACTGTATCCATGCTGGGCAAGTGTTTTGTCACCGAGCTACATCTCTAGCCCTAACAATTTTGTTTTAATTTAGATGCTTGTTTGGATATTTTGCAGACAACATGAGACTATAGCTTATACAGCTTTTACAGTTCTCTATTCATCAAATCAATTAACAAGAGCTACAGATAACTTTTGAATCAATTTTATTGTAAAATGTGAGCAATGCCATTTTAATTTATGGAGCATCACTAATGTTTCAAAAATTGTCAAAAGAAAATAATAGGGTATATTGTATCTGAAATGTGAAGAAGTTGATATACAAGATTTACACTGAAAAAAAAAAAACCCAATGTTCTCTTCAGTTTCTCACTTTTCACTGACTATCTCTCTCATGCTGCAAATTCTATGCTTTTGTCCAAGGATGGGAAATTTTCTTCCAGGGATGAAACCCTGTATGTGTTTTTTTTTTTTTTTCCCCAGTACCAGGGATTGAACTCACAACTTTATGCTTGCTAAACAGGCGCTTATGCCACTGAGTTAAATCCCTGGCCCTTGTCTTTTTGAGACAGGGTCTCACTATTCAGGTCAGGTTGGCCTTGAGCTAACTTTGTAGCCCAGGCTGCCCTTGAACTCTAAAACGATCCTCCTGCCTCAGCCTCCTGAGTGTTGGGATTATAGGTGTGTGCTGCCATGCCTGGCTAATTCTGTATGTATTTTTGTGTGTGTTGTGTTTTTAATTTTCTTTCTACTCCATCCTTATCCTTTTAAAAAAGGGAAGTGATGTTTCTCCACATGATTTCATGCATTTAGCCCTGCCAAATCCAAACAGTAAGTTAGTATTTTTGCCTCTTCACTCTATTCACAAGGTTATCTTTTATCCTGATTAGCTATAGGCCTTTTCTCAAAAAAGAAATGAAAGAAAATTACTGCAACAAGAAAATATGTTTTTATAGAGTTATAAGGGACCTTAGAGCCAAATCAGCTTTTTTAAAACAAAATAACTGTCTACTGAAGAAAAAAAAAAAAAAAAACAAAACCCTGAAAATATAGGAGGCCACTGTTCCGGATGGGTGTCACCCACTCAACCTGCCTGAGGACTCTTGGGAAGACTCCAAGGAATCTGAGGGCTCCCCAGGGTAGATTTTTGAAAACAAGTATTAACATGGCGAACTCCTCTTACTACACTGAGGCCAAATTAAATAAGTCACTCTAAGTCACTGAGCTAGAAGTGGTTGAAGGAAGCCCAAACCACCCTTTAACCTGAATGATGCATCTTTTCAACAAGTGGCTGCCACCAGACCACCCAGGTCCCTAGAATTCCTGATTCTCTCCCTCTCTTCTACAAAGCACAGGGATTTCAGTATAAAAATTATCTACCACCTCTTTCCAGGGAAAATGCAAGCTGAATTTAAATTTGCTTCTTCTTATACAGTAGATAGGTTAGCAAACAAAATAAAAATATTTAAGTGAAGGTTGGTATTTTTCATTATGTCCCATTTTTATTAGTACACAACCATCATTATGCTTGTGATCTCTCTCTCTCTCTCTCTCTCTCTCTCTCTCTCTCTCTCTCTCTCTCTCGGCACTGGGGACTGAACTCATGACCTCATGCTTGCCAGGCAGGCGCTTAGGCTACTGAGCTAGATCCCCGGCCCTTGTCTTTTTTTTGAGACAGGGTCTCACTATGCCATTCAGGCTGGCCTTGAGCTCACTTTGTCGTCCAGGCTGGCCTTAAACTCACAACTATCCTCCTGTCTCAGCCTCCCAAGTGCTGGGATTACTGGCATGCGCCACCACGCCTGGCTGCTTGTGATCTTTCAAAGGGACAAGTATGAGTAGTATTCCCCACACTGTCACAATTTACTTGTTAACAGAATTGAGCATAGGTGAAAGGGATAGTACAGATAGTAGCTGTTTACTGATATTCCTGAATGACTAGCTGTCCATGGTACAAAGATTACTTTTGAAATCTTATTAATGGGATTGTTTATAAATATGGGGGCAAAGTTCAGAAAAATCTTGTGAGGATATTCAATAATGTCAAAATTTAAAAGGAAAAACAGAAGAAAAGGAAGACTCCATAGTTTTAATTAAACAAAACTAAACTTATAGTTAACTAAGCTAGTTAAACCCAGGCAATAATTAAATGTAATTCAATGAGCATGTGTTACTCCTGAGAGCAACCAAAAAGAAAATTATCCTTGAAAATATATAATTTTTTCTTCCATTAATGGATTTGGTTGGGATTGTATATGAAATGATTACTCAGCAAAGTTATTTATCAAAACTATACCTGGTTTTGCCCAAGAGAAATAACAGAAAGAAGTCATAGACAAAACAGAAAAAAAAAGCAAGTCACAAATTATAACTAAACATGAAGATTGAGAAAAGATTCTAAATCAACTGAAAATACTAATAAAGAAAATGCAATACTCATACCAAAAACTGGTAGGAAAATAATCACACTGATAATAGTATGCATAGACAGTCATCCTTCTTGATCTGCAGGGTATTTTTCCATGACTCCTGCAGACACCAAAACCTGCAGATTCTCAAGTCATTACATAAGATGGAATACCCATATAAAACCAATGCACATCCTCCCACAGACTTTAAAAAAAATACGTGTAATTTTTTTCTCAAATATTTTTTGGTCTATAGTTGGCTGAATCCAAGGATAGAAAATTTGGAGGGCCGAGTACATATAACAAAATATAATAGAAATACTTGCTATTAAAATATTATGCCAGTAAAAGTCAGTTACTTAACAGGTGACTTTAGTAAGTCACAATTTGCCTTTTCAAATTACTGGGGAAAACAGGCACTAACACTGTTTTTCTTGGTACAAATTTATGTTTTGGGAAAAATGGGACCAAATAGCACTTTATCCACTTCAGAAACAATTGGTAAAATTAAGAAACTTGTTCAGATACCTTCATGAAAACAATGAATTATAAAAAAGCAGTACCCAACTTTTTCTTAAAAGCCTCTTTGACCTCTTCAGTCTGTAACGCAGTGATGGCGAACCTATGGCATGCGTGCCACTGCGGGTTGTCTGTATCACTGAAATCTCTAAAAGGTTCACCATCACTGCTATAATCTCACTGTTGATGGTAAACATTTTCAATGCAGATGAAAATTCACTTTCAGAAAGAGGGCGTGTATTAGAAGAAAGAGTGCTCACAGAGCACACAGGAGTGCCTGCATGCTCCAATGATACTTCTGTGTTGCCTAGCTGATGATCATATAAAACTGTGAAAAATAAAGAAAAATGTTATTTTCAATCCCAGAGAAGTAAGTTCTCCAACAAGATGACCTGGATATGTAAAAGCACTAAGAGGCATGCTACCCACACCCACACCTTCCTTTTGCCTAATTTCTCATATCACATTTAATTCAGTCAATTCTTGAGGACTCAGCAGTATTGATAATGAGGTTAACTGACAGAGCTGCAGCAAATTCCATGAAGTTCTTGTCAGGGGAAGAGAAACATCAACCTGAAAGGTTCTGTCCTCAAGGTTTACTGTTTTACTGGAGACAGAGACTGAAATGATCAGAAAACCAGAATACTGAATGGAAGATTCTGGGTGAGATAAGCAAGATGAGGACATAGATGGAAAGAAGAGTGGGCTCGAGGAAGAAGCAGGGATGCACCTTCCCCTGGGACAGAGGGAAAGGAAGAAAAGAGAGGCTGTATTGGGAAGAGGGGTCAATGGCTCACAGTTGAGACCCTTGAATTCATCTTTGGTGGCAAGCAGGTCATCTGTCATGGCTACATGTGAGTGGGCAGGAGAGTGGATCTCAGAAGAGAGGAAAAGGTCTTTAATGGATGGAAGAGGGGGCTACCCAAGGACGAGCTGAACAGACTCAGTGACCAATGGTGGTCTCACCTGCTAGAGTAAGGGCTGCATTAAGGGGTCTAGGATAATGAAACAGGCAATGCCTGGTGGTGACACCTTGTCTATTAAAAGGCATAGCAGCTGGATGTGGTGATGTAAGCCTGTAAGTGTAGGGAAGTTGAAGCAGGATGATCACAAGTTTGAGCCTAGCTTGTGTAGTTTAGCAACTTAGCAATACCTTATCTCAAAAAAAAAAAAAAAGACGAATGGGGATGTAGCTCAGTGGAAGGGCCTTGGGTTCAATGTTTAATCCCTAGTAAAACACACACAGACACACACAAAGGTGTAGCAAGAGAGTATGGTTGGGAAGTAGCCCGTCAGAGCCTGTGCCTGATACTCATCAATAGAAGATGGGCTGAAGGTTTGGAGCAGTGGGCAGGTCTTCTCCACATGCTCCTCCCTTCTTCCTGCTAGCTGGGCTGGCAAAGCATACAACAGCCTCAGAAGCTATGTGTTGAAGGTGGGCTGAGGCAGAGTTCTTTTTTTTTGTTTTGTTTTTTTGAGTCAGGGACTTCACTGTGTAGTGCACGCTGGCCTTGAATTTGCTTACGTAGCCCAGCCTGGCCTCAAACTCCTGGTGATCTTCCTGCCTCAGCCACTCGAGTGCTGGGATTACCGGCATGTACCATCAAGCCTGGCTCTGAGTTCTTAAATAGTGGCATGAGGTTGGTTCCCTGCTGAAATGAATTCCTTGACTCATGTTGGAATGTTATGCTGTATTCTTCCTGGCACTACATTACTGTTGCACATGATGTTATAGCAGCTCAGCCTTCTAATGTGAGAGGTCACATTCTAATCTCTGTGGAGATTGAGAGGGCATAGCCACTATAGGAATAGTTCTAGAATTAGGTAGGCATTGGTAACAGTGATATTAGGTTTCATCTGGGACTTGGTTAATGCCTTAGTTCATGGTGACAGGTACAAACAACGACCATGATTATGGTGAAGTGAAGAGCTGTGACTTTCAGAAACTCTGGTTGAGACATTCTCAGGGGTCTCTCAGAAGTATCTGGGAAGCAATTGGAGGGTGGAAAGGACTCATGCAGCATCTGGGTAGGGCAGAGGAATACTACTTTAAATTATCACTGTGATCTCATGGCAAGTGAGGCTTCCAACTGTGCCAATCCGTCAGCCATCCTCTTGCATTGTCAGTATATGTGATTTTAGCAGCAATTGCTTCTTATTTTCAATAGGCCAACAATACAGATGTTATAAATATGTGTAAAGTTTCAAGTAAGTATGTCTTGAGTGGATGGGATATCCAAAGAATAAAGTACAAATAAGTCAGTGAGAAGGTGACAGGAAAATGTCTCGAGGTTCTATTTGGCTTACTTTGTTTTCTTTCTCAAATCTGTTCCTAATGCCAGTAGTGTAGCTGGCACAAAGCAGATGCTCAAAACATTTAATAAAAAAATTCATGAATTGGGTCATCTTAATGAGCAAGACTATAATTTCCATTTTCCCTAATTATTCATTAATAAGCTTCTTATGCATGTGGTGATTTTAAAATTTTGGAACCCTATACCCATTATATTCTTCATGACTAGAGAAATGTGATAAATATATTAATTTAAAATAAAATATTTATAAATAAAAGAGTCCTCAAATGGAATCTTAAAATCATTCAAATATCAAAAGGAATTTATTTTCCAAGGAAACAGTCTCCTAATTAGGCAAGTTCTTTTGAAGATTATGGAGTCATCTGTGATATAAAACCATAGTATCTAAAATTACATTCTGGTTTATATAGTGCATGGATTAGATTATCCTACTTAACAAGCTAGCACTTGCTTTATTATTACTCAAAATCCATAAGGCTTTTATAAAGCCTTAGCATTTCAGAAATCCAGACGGTCATGTAATGGAGTTCTTAGCTTCATTCTCCCTGAGGAATTATGAGGATATTTAAAGGCTGAGTGAATACTGTAAAAATGAACATACCCACAGGCTAAATTTACTATCAGAAGACCACGCTCCATTAAACAGGAATACATTTACATATCCTTTTGCCAAAAGAGAAGCTGGCCTCATTTCACTATCTTTTCATATTTTTTAGCAAAACAAGTTTCCATGCTTTAAGTTCTTAGACAAAATTTTTACAAAGATCCCAGGATAAACAAATAATGCAAACAAAGAAACAACCCTACTGATTTCCATCACAGAAATTGAGAGAAATACAAAAGACCCAACGATGCAGATGAATATCATATTCTGGTGGTAAGATGTTGCTGTAGATTTATGAGTCATGGATAAAGGTAGTAATGGCATATTAATTAAAAAGTATTTTATAAGCTGCATATTTATCTAACATTTATTTGTTTATTTATTTATTTGTTTACTTACTTAGTGGTTCTGGGGATCTGATCCAGGAACACTATCACTGAGGTACATACTTACTTTGACACAGGGTTTTGCTAAATTGCCTAGGCAGGAATTGAACTTGTGATTGTCCTGCCTCAGTCGCTCTATTTAATTAATGACAAAGTTTCACTATGTTGCTCAGGCTGGCCTTGAACTTGTGATCCTACTACCCTGTGCTGCCTCAGTGTACTACCATGTTTAGCTCAGTAACTTATTTTTCTGTGATCAGTATAATATAATAGCAATAATAATTTGTTAAATGATATAATTGTACTAACTTGTAGTTGTATAATACGAAAAAAAATTATATTGAAGTGAAATATTCATTTTGGAAATTATTATTTAGGGCCAACTATGAACAAAACCTTTGATATGAAATGCTCGTAACTACCATATCAAGTTATTCCTACCCTCAAGATGCTTTCCTGGGGGAATAAGTGTAAGAACACACATAAAACAATAGGACTAGGGGTGTAGCTCAATAGCATAGTGCATGCCTTGGATTTGATCTTCAGTACCACTTGCACACACAAAATTGGTGGTTACCAGGAAAATGTTTGATCAACATATAAATATTAGTATTTTTATTACATATTACGTATTATTCACTGCCTTATATGAATGTAATCTCTTCATTTCTAAAGGAAAGATTTTCCTAACCATCTCTACCCCCTCCAAAGGTCACATATAATCTTTGTGCATTGTCCTCTTCCTTTGTAACACATACATGTGGTTGGTTTATATAACCTGACTCTCCCATTTGACTAAACCTACCAAAAGTACCCAAACTACCTTGATCATCATCATAGGCCCGCACCTAAACCCTGTGCCTGGTAAAATAAGCATAGAAGAAGGTTTCTAATGAACTATTTCTTAAATCTCAAGGTCTGAATTCATACAGTAACATGAACTGCAAATAGCAGCTTTTAGGATACAAAATAGTTTATTTTGTCTAAGTTGTTTTCAGGGTTATCAGATGTTTAAAAACTTTCCAAATTCTGTTAATTATAGACCCTTTGAATCATAAAGCTATTAATGCTGGGCTTTAAGAAAAAAATTAAAAAAATTTTATTTGCCTAATGACTCCAATTATAACCACACTAAGTAAATCCAGAGCATAAAATGCTAAAATATGCTTCACCGGGTGGCAGCGGGGGGATCTTTGCAGAGTTTAAAAAGAAATAAACATCACTGAATTTCAGACCACCCAAAGAGAACTTTATTTTCTGACCATCATTAGTTACTCAGTCAAGGCAATTCACCCAAGACATTCATTCTACACCGCATTTCAGAGACGACAGAAGATCCTTTAGAAATGGTATAGAGCTGAAAGGATTTCTGTTTTATTAACATTATGCAATAATTCGGTTACTTCATAATGATCCCTCCCCCCCTTTAAAATAGAGGAACAAAGTGTGAGAAATCAAACAGAAAAACTCCCTCTTTTATCTACCCCAGATGGCTCAGTTATGGGATTTTTCCCAATCCTGTGCCAAGTTAGAGGCATAAAAATAAGCTAGTTGCAGCTACATCCAAAGTGAATAGACTGTGGCTAAATACGTTTTTAAAAAGATGGAGCATGTCAAATAAGAATATATTACATGGGGACGGAGTTGGGCTTACTCAGTTTTGTGTACTTCTTTTCCCACGGCCACCTCGGACTATGTCTTGAGTTTCTGCAGCTCCACGGGACTCATGGTGGGGAGCTACACGTTCACCTGTGAACCTACAGAACGTCGCTCACCTGCAGTCATCACTGCCACAGACCTCGCAGAGTACCCTGTGGCTTTGAAAGAGAAAGCCTCGCATATAGACATATGTGTGCTAAAGTTAATTAAATGGGACAGAGCTGAAAGAGAAATGGATGCTGCACTGCTTCTCAAGAACTCTTCAATCAGAGAAGTCCCACATAGCTCGTCCCTGACCTCAGGAGAACTTGAGAAACTTGAGAGAATGGAAAGGGCAGAAACGTTTAAAAACTAAATGATAATTAATTTTAAAAGAGTGTTGAGAAGAAGATGCAAAAAGCAGGAACTGCTTAAGGGAACTGTTCCCAGAAGCAGAATTTAGGAAGGAATGACTTCTGAGTCCCAAAATAACTCTTTTCATCCACACTGGCTGAGAATTCACACTTCACTTTTTTTTTTTTCCTCTGGTTTAAAGTCTTCTTAATTTATTTGTGATAATACACATTTGCACGAGACAGTTCCCTTTTAACAATATCATATAGAATTTCTCAGAGAGAACTGAGGTTTGTGTGTGGCTGAGGGGAGGTTAACAGCACATGATGCTCGGGGTAAGGAAGGGCTGCCTGAGAGGTACAGTTAGGCCTCCGTCAAACAGTGAGAGGACACGGTAGCAAGAGAAAGGTGCAGGATGAAAGGAAGGATTCTAAAGTGAAACTTCACTGACACGGACATTAGGCCGGTCCTAAAACAGAGAAACTAGGAGCCCAACTCAATACCCTTACTCTTTAATTACATAGTTGATTTTGTTAAGAGAATTTTTCTTTAATATGTTCCAAGTTGTTAATCAGTTTACTAAGATGTCTGTAAAACAAACTTAGTTATTTAGTGCCTATTTGCACACATGAAGTTGTTATTTTTTTTAAAGCACAGTGTGATTAAAAAAAAATTATTCTTATTTTGGAGACAGGGTCATGCTGAGTTGCCCAGGCTGGCCTTGAACTTGCAATCCTCCTGTCTCAGGCTCCTGTCCACCTAGCCTGGCTTTCCATATATTTCGGCTGTGTGATCAGTTTTTGGGAACTGCATAGAATCCGTGCTACAGTATTTGAGCTGGGGTCTACCGACCAGCACCTCTGGTCTTACCTGGAAGTCTGCAGGAAATGCAGTCCTAAGTGCACAAGATCCCATGGGGACTCACACACGCCTTAAAACTTGAGAGCACTGTCGCAAGAGGCTGTGCAGTTCACAGTATATTCTCTCACAAGATCAACTACAGGAAGGTAGTGGCTTCTCTAGCAGAGGTTAACAAAAGCCTTTCATTTGGAGAAAAGATGAGCTTGGTTTTGAGAGATAACTTGTTCAAAGGCACTATTCCAGGCTAGCAATTAGCAGATGAAAGCTTTGAGCAAACAATCCAGGGCAGGGTAACTGACAGGCTTCCTGAAAAATGTTCCTATCCACCCATCTCAAAAGCCCAGGGCTGTCTGGACTAGGAAAACTCAAGGAAGGCTTCCTTTGCTTCCCAAGGAGAAAGTGCACTTAGCAGCCCCCTCCTTAGGAATGACTGCCCGCTCCAGGCTGAGCAGGCTGAAACAGTTCAAACACAGTGGTGTGGTGAAGACTT
Source organism: Cuniculus paca (assembly GCA_004365215.1). Lineage (NCBI taxonomy): Eukaryota > Metazoa > Chordata > Mammalia > Rodentia > Cuniculidae > Cuniculus > Cuniculus paca. Next base: position 11,868 of record RJWT010033472.1, read on the forward strand.
CCCTAGTTGGCTTGAATAATTTGACAATTTTGTTAACAAGGACTTAACAAAATAAAACTGAAGTGTTAGATCTTCGTTTGAAGAGACCTGTTGGAAAGCTTTGGAAATCATTATGGTTTTGTGAAGTACAAATAACTCAATCTATTTCTGTCACTTTTTAAGACCCTTTGAAAAAAATTTTCATTTTACCTGCAAAATTTGGATCTTTAAAAAAAAGTATTCATTTAACTTGAAAATAAAAAAATTATTCTGGTAGCCAAGTGGCAGATGAATTTTAAGCTAAAATATGTTTACATATATTTTACATTTTTCATAGTTGTTTAAAAGAATTCCCTCTTCTTATGTTTTTAGTGCGTTTCTGAAGTAATATCCTTTCCATGTACTTTTTAAGTAAAATGAGGCTTTCAGGAAAGATTTGATTTCTCCTACTTAGTTAAAATCCTGAGGAACAGCCCTAGCTTTTATATTTTTAGGAGGCCCTTTCACAGCAGAATGGCAATCTGGTTGACAATCTGATTATTACAGCTGCAGTTGGTAAAAGCACTGTATTTCTAAAATTACACGATGGAAAGATGATGTACAGAGGCAGATCCTGGTACTGTGTAAAAGAAAACTTCACGGTATACACAGTGTAATCTTTAGACGAAAAGGAAAAAAGGTCACGGATATATGATAATATTTTAAAAATCCCAATTTTTAGTAAGAAAAGTTATAGACAGCTTACTGTTTTCTTCATCACAGTCAGCACTGCTGGCTTACATCACTTTTTTGTCTCTCAGTTTGTCAATTGTTTATACTTTTTTCCCTACCTTACATATTTCATGTATTTATTTCATTAAGCCCATTCAAGGGAACAATTCTTAGATATATTAGTTTCCCTGACTTTACAGTGGCTTTTTCTTTTTATATTGCTTTATTTAGCCTACTTTCTGTCAGCCTTTTATTTTATTTTATTTTTATTTTTATTTTTTTTTGCGGCACCGGGGATTGAACTCACGACCTTGTGCTTGCCAGGCAGGCACTCAGACCGCTGAGCTAGATCCCCAGCCCGATTGTACAGCCTTTTAACTTTGATATTTTTCTTGCTTTGTAAAGTTGACGCTTCTGTTTTCTTCTTCCTTTTTAAAAATGAAAGTCTTCTAAAGCTATTAGATTCAAGAATATATATTGTGGTATGTGTTACTGCTGTTTTAATTTTTGAATTAGTCTATTACTGCACTTTGATTTCTCCTGTAGTCAATTATTATTTCTCCTGTTTGGAACTTACTGGAATTTTCTACAAGTGGTGAGGCTATGGTTTCTGAACAAATAAAGACAAAGCAGAACACTGGCTGCCTCTGAATACATTTTTCCCTGCAGTGAGGGTGGAGGCTGCTGAGTTTTTTGGTTATTGTAGCTTTTATGACTTGCAGCTATTCCACCACTAGGGATTAGAGTGGAGGTAGCTAGGCCTCTTTACTTCTTAGCAACATTTCCTTTAAAGGAAACAACTATTTCTGTCTCTTGTTTTAAAAATCCATTTCCACTGGCACTATAAAGTTAGTAAAATTCTTCCTAGATATTAGCAAAACCCTGACTTTGTCCCTTAGTTAGTGTTACTGTGAGAATCTTTTTTTCTGTGTGCATGTTTTCCAGAGCGTTTTCATTGGAAGACAGAAAAAGACTGGCAGCTGCAGTTGGCTTGCTGCATCTTTGCATGCAAATTGTGGGAATACTTTCAAAAGGTCAGGGTTACATAAATTCACATTCTAAAATTTTAGAAAGACTTATATTAGGCATTTATTTTCAATCCCCCCATTACATAATCTTATTCACATTTAACACTTGTTTCCTAAAGTTGGATCCATTGTAATGATCCTAAAATGATCAAGAAGAATTTGTTTTTGAAAAACAAGGAAGAACACAAGTCACTTGGTTATACTAGAATCAATTACTTTGGCAGTAAAGTTATGTATAGATCTATATATGAAATAAGTAAACACGACCCCATCGAAAATCACTTTTGTTTTTTTTTTTTTT
>RJWT010033473.1:0-13892 GCA_004365215.1 Cuniculus paca
TCAGATCTTCATGTTGCTATAATTGCCAGTAGATTCCCCAAACAAAAAGATGAGTGGTCGGTTCTACAGGTTAGTAGCTTTAACTGCAAGTACATTCTTCTAGCTCCATCTCCAATGTTGAGTCCTACAAAGCCTTTTACCCAAAGCTCCCACAAAATACTCAAGTTTTGAAGGAAGCTGAACTCAAGTTGCACATCAAAAATTGTATACCTCCCTTTTCCTGATATGGATATAACTAGCATGCAGCAGTCTCCCCAACCCTGGAAACCTGCCCTCTTCCTTGAGACCTGAGAACTGACAGGAAGCACAGGTTCTGAGGTGCCATCCCTTCCCCAGTTAGAAAGCAGTAGACACAGGTGTGGGGGCCATTGCCCTAGACATCAAGTTTATTGTGCTCTCGCATTCCAAACCCAGCCCTCTCTCCCACTGGGGGACAGCAGAAGGATTTTCACAGTACTGTGTGCCTCCCTGCTAATCTTCCCCCTTGAACCCTTAGTCCCTTCTGTGGTCCACTGAAATGCAGCTAGAGAAAAGGGCTGAGGAAAATAGAGATCTCCCTGGGAGAGCAGAAGGAAAGGATTAGAGAATTTGATGCTTGCCACTTCCCATGTCCTAGGAGAACAGATCAGCAGTCAGTCAGTCCATGCCACCCAGCCCAGTGGGCTGGGGGAGCGGAATATGATAGTAACTCCAGCACAGCTGGACTTGCTGCTCAAATGCCAGAGGATGTAGGGAGGAGGCTGGAGCAGCAACTTAAAAGCTTTCTTTGCAGATCCAAGAAAGGAACTTTTTTTAGTCGGAAAGACCTTGGGATACTTTCCTCTTCTCCCAGGTCCTTAGGAGCAGCAAGGGCAGCCAGCCTCTTCACACCATCTCTTCAGGGGGCCACTTAGTGGCCGGGGGAATGGGCCTTGTGGAACAGGTACACAGGACGCTGGAAGCCTAAGGGGAGAACATGCAATCAGGAAATGGTTGACAGGACCTTGGGATTCCACAGGGTCTGCTCTCTCTCCGCCAGCACTGGCCTCCCTCAACAAAATGAGCCAGCCTTACCTTTGGAGGTGTTGTGGGGTGTGGCCACGAGCTCATAGCTGGAGAAGCCCACCTCTGGGGATGTCAGGTAGGAACTGAACTGTTCTGGCTTCAGCTGGATTCGATAGTAGTTCTTGTAGATTGTTTCCTGGGGAGAAAAAGGCAAGGAGATCATTTTAGCTAGCCACCTCCTACCCTGGCCACAAATGATGCCCACCCAGGGGACCCTTTACCTTGCTCAGAAAGTCTGTTTCCTTGAGGACTTTACTGCCCCAGCCAAAGGATTATTTCCATTTGCACAGAAATCCAACTCACCGTTAGAGTCTTTCTCTTGCCGTAGGATGACCATGGCTGGGGCTCTAGGACCAGAATGCCCCCAGGGCGTAGGTGCCTATAGATCCTGCGGAACATGCGCTTCAATCCCTCGTCTCCCCAGTTCAGATGCACCCACTTGGTAAGGCTGAGGCAAAGCACCACATCATACTCGGCTGTCTGGGCCTCCACCAACTCATCTCGTTCCAGCACATAGTTGCCCTAAGGGCAAGAATGGATTGAGGTTAGTAGGGGACCCCAAAAAAACCACTGGCCTCCACAACTGGTCCTTAACTGAGAAATTCCTACAGCTGCACTCAGCTAGTTGTCACATTTTTCTCTTTACACTCCTTGGAAAACTTCCTGAAGTGCTCTGTTTTAGTCTCATTTTCAATTTATACCTTCCTGGCTCTGCTTCCTACTGGGGGCAAATGAACAAATTTAAAAGGGAGGCTAGGTGATTTTAAATTGATCAGCTGGGCTGGGGATAGTGGCGCAGGTTGGTAATTCCAGCACTTGGGTGGCTGAGGCAGGAAGATCACTGCAAGTTTGAGACCAGCCTGGGCTACAAAGTAAACTCAAGGCCAGCCTGAACTGCATAGTGAAACCCTGTCTGAAAAAAATAAGGAAAAAAAAATTGAGCAACTGATCCTTGTGATTTTCTCAGCTGGGGTGTGCCCACACACAAATATGAGGCAGTCAGTTCATGTTATACAAGGGAACCTAACCCAGGGTAAAAGGAGACCCATGGGTCCTTGGGTTGGGCAAAATTTCAGGCCTATTCTTTATCTGAAATGAAAAGCCACATCCCACAGGAAACCTTTTCTAGATGATAAGCTCACCATTACCCTCTGGAATGTCCTTTCTTCAGGCTTACCAACACACTGGCAGACATTTCTGCAGACAGCTGAGGACAGTTTTGTGGGAAGCTATGTGCAACCAGAGGACAAGCATGCTGCTAGGAACTCCTTCCATACAGAAGAGTCTCTGTCCCCTTCCTGTTAGCCAGGGTCAACATGAAGAAAACCTAAAGCCTAGCTGTGGGGCTGGGCTCCTGAAAACTGACCCTTCTCAAACTCAAACTCTGTATCTAGGGAAACGAAAGCAGTTGATACAAACACGTTCCCTATCAAAGAATGGACACAACACATACTAAATCTGCCACTACCCTAGTCTCTCCCCTCGCTGCACCAAGACATTCCCTTCTAATACTCAAACCCTCAGGTCTCTCAGTAGATTCTAGGACCAGGTTTCATCTGGACTGAATTCTTGAGTGGCAGAAGCCATCCTCCAAAAAAACAGGGCTATAGGAATCACCCCTATCTTGGGTAAGAGATCCTTGCAGTCCTGAGAAAAACCCCAGGGTTAAAGCCCCAAGGTAAAAGACACATTCCCAGGTTATAGGAGAAAAAGAAACCCAGCAGAGGTTCTTAGTGACCAATCCAGACCTTTCTCTTGCAGAGCTGGTTTTCCTAGTGAGGACTAGAAACAGGGAAATACCTCGGGGTAATGGCCATTCCACCACTTTCCCAATCTCATCTTCATATCTCGCCCCTATTCCAAGGGCCTTCAGACTCTTACCGTGACGAAGACAACATTGTTGGGGAAGACAGATGTGTCTGCTCCATCCAAGGGGACTTGGGGTGCAGCAATGGGACCCCGGCTGGCTGTCAGTGAGGCTGGGAAGCAGCTTCTTTTTCTGACGGTGGCAGTCCCTTCCTCGCCCTCTCCCCCTGGCTTCTCCTCAGAAGTCTGGGGTGGGAGACGCAGCTCCTCAGACAGGTAGTGTCGGATATTTTGGCGGGCCGAGTGGATGAGCCGGGCATCGATATCCAGCCCCACCATGCGTGATGGGCCCCACTTGCAGGCAATGCTCAGGGTGAGATGGCCCACATTGCAGCCCAGATCAAGCACGTCCCGGCCCCGAAACCACTCCGGCTTCAACACCCGAAGGCGCCCATCCTCACAGGAAGGATTGCGATACCCATAGTATTTGCAGTAATTCCCATACTGGAACTTGCGCTGCTGCTTTTTGAAGCCTGCTGTAGGTAGCGGGTGGTGGCGGCCTCCCCCACTCCCTCGGCCCTTCTCCTTAGGACCCTGGCCTCCACCCCTAGCCCCTGCCTCCGACTTGCTGGAAGTCCTGCGACGTTTGCGATGTCGGGAGGAGGAAGAGGAGGGTGCAGAGGTAACTGAGGCAGCTGGAGGGGCTGAAAGGGAGCCTGAGGGACCCTGCAGGGCAGATGGAAGGGGAGACACGACCTCATCCCTGCAGTTGATGGCTGTGTTGAGTTCATAGGGTTGGGGGGCATCCCGGTTCTGGCCCCGGTGCCGCTGTTGCTGCGTGGCACCCTCCCCTTGGAGTGAGGGAGTCAGGGGTGCTGTGGGCAGCACGGCGTGGCTATCAGTCCCTCCAGATGCCTGCTGCTGCTGGTGGTGCTGTCCCCGGTGTCTATGCCGCTTGCGACCAGTCTTGAGTGGCGAAGCAAGAACTACGTGGGCCTCATCAGTGCAAGTATTGAGACTGAGCGGGTCTGTGATATCTTTGGGGATGAGGATCTCCACTGGATCTCGTCCCTTGGCCGGAAGTGGGGATGACTTAGGGGTCTCCGCATTGAGTGCTCGACTCACTTCCTCATCCAGGAGGCTATTCAGGTTCAGGGGATCAAAGATATTGCCCCCCAAGAGGAAGTTGGAGGGCAATACAGGGTCACAGTCCGAATTCACCCGCCGGCGTCTCTTAAAGGCCGGATGTTTGAAGCCGCCACCACCTCCTCCCACATTACAGCTATTTCTCCTCTTGCCCCCACCTCCCCCAGGGGGCCGGTGGGGCTGGTAGCCATTTCGGGGCCGGGGAGGGGGAGGGGCAGGGGGCCCCAGGTCAGTCCCGGCCCCTCCCCGCCGCTCCTCCCCCACGTCCGGGGGAGCGGCTCGCCCGTGGGGCTCGGCCAGGCGGGCCTCCCCGTGCGGCTGCGCCTGGGGGCCGCCCCCTCGTTGCGGCTGGGCCGGGCCGCCCTGGGGACTGGCGGGGGTTCCAGAACCCGGAGACCCCGCCGAGAGTGTGCAGGGGCCAGGCCCGCGCTCTGTCCCGCCGCAGGGCTCCCCGAAGGCGGCCTCCCGGTGCAGCTGCACCCCGGGGCCGCCCCCTCCGCCCGACTCATCTTTGAGTGGAGGCGGCGGGGCCGGCACCAGAAACGGCTCCTTCTCCGCCGCCATCTCGATCATTTCCTCCCCTTATTCCGTCCCAGTCGGAGGGTACGGGGGGTGGGGGGATCGGGGGCTTAAGCCCCCTTTCCTGGACCGCGTTCCCTTCCCCCCTTTCCCGAGTGCGCGCGCAGCTCTGTTCCGATCGCCTCGCGCCCAAGCACTTTCCCCCTCCCCGAAGCGCGCCCTACTCGCCCGCGAGCCCAAAACAAGATGCCCGCGAGACCCGAACAACCCGAGGAATCAACCGCGCGTGCGCCGACCCCTTTCTCCGCCACCACTACCACTCCGCCGCGAGCGCGCACGGCTAGCGCGCGTTCCTCTCGCCCCCGGACCGCGCATGCGCACTCTGCCACCACCCTGGCTGCGCGCGCATCCGAATACGAACCAACTTAACGGCTCCAGGAGTTTAAATATAGCCTCCCTTTAGCCCCCCCACCAGAAGCCCACCACCCAGAACGTCGGACACCCTACTTCCCTTCGCAGCTATGTCCGGCCCTACTGATATCCTTTGTCTCTGCTGCGCGATCCCACCCACCGTAGGCGGGGGACGGGGAGCTGGTGTGAAAAGGTCTCCTTGACACCCGACCCTTGTTCCTGAGGAATGAGTCTCAGCGGTCTCCGCCCGGCTCTAAACCCAACAACCTCCCTACCCCGCCTCCTTCCTCCCCCTAGTGGGCAGCGCCTGCGCACAGTGTCCCTTTTGGGCTTGCGCGCGTAGAGGCAGCACGTGTTGGAGATGACGCCCCGCCCTCCGTCTTGGGGGCGGGGACTTCTACGTCGCTTCCTCAGGTTTGGTATACGCTGCGTGCGTCAGCGCGACTTGGAGGGGCGTGGTCTCCCAGCGAAAGGGGCGGGCTTATGAATTATTCACGACCAGACGGCACCCCCCCCCGCCCACTTAGAGCTTCTATGGGGTAGCCCTAGGGGTGAACCTTAATGGAAAGGGAGGAACGGGGCATACTGACCGTTTTCCTACGAACTGTTGTCAGTAAAATGCGATAGATCATTTAAACTCATTCCCTCGGAAATATCTGCTGAATTGAAAAAAACACACTAAAACAGCTAAGGTTGTCTAACTTCCTCTTCTCCGAAATGGCAGAGTCGTTCTCTTGCTCCTGCGCGATCGTTCCCAATTGCGACCACCTGGGTACACCACGCTTTCCTCTCTGCCTCCGCCCACCATCCAGAGCCTGCCCTGCGCGCGAGCCCTCTTGTCCGCGGCTCCCAGCTGCTCCCCACCGTCACCAGCTTGCACACGGGCCCTCCAGACTTGAGTGGCGGCTTGGGGCTTCCTTATATAAGAGCGAGGGCGGGCGGGGAAGGGGACTCTCCCGTTTTGAGGCCACAGCTTCGGTTAATGGGAAGCAGCGAATGGGCGCCAGTTTTCAGGGCTGATGGCTGGCCTCGTCGCCCAGCCAACTGAAAGTTTAGCCGAGGGCGGTAGAGGAGAGAGTTGGGCTCAAGATTGTCTCAAATTAGATTGGAATAAAGACGTGAAAGAGACTAGAAGGAAGACTAGGACGCAGCATGGGAAATGGAAGGAAAAAGCAGTCTGGTGTAGATAAGGGTTTTAGTGAAATAAAAATGTAGTTAAGGAATAATCAGGCGCTGTTGCTGCCGCCTAAATATAAGCGAAGTCAACGAGCATCATGGGATTTGTAGTCTTGGGGCATTTGTCCGAAGATAACGAGAGGGCCCAGCTGCTCAAAAGGAGAGGCGGGCGTCCAGGTGCGCATGCGCCCTGACTCCTGGGAGCACGCCGCTGGGGCGGAGCTTGTCAACGTCCTCGTGCCTTCTCCTAGTGGCGGGAAAAGTAGATCGAGGTTGGAGTTTGCGGAATCACTGCAACAGCTCGCGCTGCTCCTCGCCTTTAGGTTCTCCTCGCCCTAGAAGGTAGTTGGTTTTCTTTGGTTGGAGATGAAGGTGCTAGGTGCGGCTGATCCTGGTACCTGTTGCCTGAAGAGAAACTTTCTCTTCGGGGCAACAACCAGCATTTCCCCCGCCTCAGAACCTCTAACCAACTCACCACTACAAACTGAAAAATAATTCAGTGTCGGAGGGGCGGTGAGGGAAGTTGCCTCACGGCGAGTTCTTGGTGGGGAAGAGAGGCTAAGGAGCCGCCATTTTACCCGCAGAGGAGGCGCACGCTTCCAGTTCTGTCGGATGTCTGGTTTTAATTGTAGTCCCGAAGATTTCTTTTGAGGGAGGTGGGGGAAAAGGGGAGCCCACTGAAGGTTCTTCCTGTTGGGTTTCCTGGTGGATTCGGGCATTTGTAGCTCCAGACCTTGACACAACCCCCCCCCCCCGCCGCGCGCAACCCCGTGAAGGGAAATGATGCGGGATCTAGAAGGGCCACGCGGGCGCTTGCTTTCGTTTTTGGTACTGGAGACTGAACCCAGGATCCTCATACTGAGATTCACCCTAGCACCCCCGCTCCCCGCGTGTGCCTTTTTAGACGGGATCTTGATACCTAGTTCAGGCTGGCCTCGAACGCAGTGAGCTTCCTGCCTCAGTCTCCAAAATGCGGGGATTACAGGCGAGTGCCACCACACCCGCCTTCTAGGCCCCTTTTTATTTATTAGTATTATTGGTGTTTTGAGACAAAGTCTCCCTGTGTAGCCCAGGCTGGTCTTGAGCTTGCAGCAGTCCTCCTGCCTCAGCCTTCTGAGTGCCAAGATTACAGGTATGTACTACCATGCCTGGCTAAGTTTTATTTTTCGACAGAGTCTCACTAAATTGCCCGGGTTGGGCTTGAATTTGTGAACCCCCTTCCTTCCATAGTGCTGGAATTATAAGTGTGCCACCAAGCCAGGTGTGACACGCTTTTTTTTTTTTTAAAGCAAAAATCACTTGAAAGACTGGTCTTAGGTCTGGGGCAGTGCTGGCAGTCCTTAGTGCAAGCTGTTGCTTAAAAAAAAAGGATATAAAATGACAAGTGTGTACATCATTGAGCTTCTCTGTGTTCCAAACCAAGAAACTAGTTTATTATGAATTAACTATTTTATTTGATATGGTAGGTATCAAATCTAGGGCCTAGGCAAGCACTGTACCACTGAGCTACTGCCCCAAACCTACCATGGATTTGTAAATTTCTGTGTGAGTTTAGTACCAGTAGTTTCTTCTGATAGTAAATAATTTTGTTATGAGCAGTAAGGATAACTGAAACTTTTTTTTGGTCTTGTTAAAAGTTTTAAATCAGGCTTGCCAAGAGCGTGTGCAAAGAAACAAAACCACTACTGTTAACTGAGGCACGAAAATGAGGCGTTCACGTGCTATTACACTTTAATGCTAAAAGAAAATCAGACTCTGACCTTAAGGGTGCTCTTAAGTATACCGCCTCCCCATCCTGGGGATCTATATCCCCAGCCCATTTATTTTAAAACAGAATCTTCCTAAATTGCTGGTGAACTTGTGATCCTTCTGCCTCAGCCTTCCTCAGTGGGTGATTATAGGCATGCACAAGGAACACCTGGTTTAAATATAATCTTTAGTGAAATGTTTTGAGGTTTAGGGAGTCTCTGGTAACGAACAGTACCAAGGGGTTTACTTAGTCTAAGGACTGGAGAAACAATGCAGAAGGAATAATTGTATACTCAGGAGGGGGAAATATTAAAGGAGTAATTAATACTTTGGGAACATATTGGCAACCCTGAATTGAATTACTTCACTAAATCGGGTCTTCTAACTTTTGGGTCTGAATCCTTTTATACTCTTAAAATTTACAGAGGATTCCAGAGAACTTTTGTGTGGTTTGTATCTGTTGGTAGTAACATTAAAAATTTAGAGGGTGTGAGCTGAAGTCTACTTCAGATCCCCAACTTGCTGTTGTGTTAATTAATCTTATTTGTCTCTGCAAATAACAAAAACTGAGAAAAAATGTATTTGGAAATCATGATAAATTCATTACATATTAACATAATATTTTTTATGATAAGAGATATTTTCCTAACCAAAAGAACATTTAACATGAAGAGCTGCATTGTTTGACATTTTTGTAAATCTCATGTGTGGCTTAATAGAAACAGCTGGATTTTCATCTGTTTCTGCATTCAATCTGTTGTGATTATCTTGTTTTGGTAGAAGTATGTGAGAAAAATGAATCTTAGGGCCGGGCGTGGTGACACACTCCTGTAATCCCAGCACTCGGGAGGCCGAGGCTGGAGGATCATTGCGAGTTCAAGACCAGCCTGGGCTACAAAGTGAGCCCAAGGCCAGCCTGCACTGCATAGTGAGACCCTGTCGCAAAAAGACAACAACAACAACAACAACAACAACAAAAACGAATCTTACTATGGATGTAGTAATCTTACTATGGATGTGTAGTTGGGAGAAGGAGGGAACTCCTTTTGTACAACATTTTGAGAACCTCTGGATTAGCTTAGTGTTAGTCTTCACACTGAGCTAACGCCTTACTCCGATTATTTTGAGACGCTATCATTCCTAAATTGCCCAGGTTGGGCTCAAACTTCATTCTCAGCCTCCCAGGGTGTTCAGATTATGGGCATGTGCCACCACATCAGGCTGGGCTAGGTAATTTCATCTCAAAATTAATGTGATGATTTTTAGTATCCTTTATCTACTTTTTTAAGAGATCCTCCTTTACCTTCCATTGATTTTGAGGGGGGGTATCATTTTGTTCTCAGCCCTCTACCCCCCCCCCCACCCCCTTTTCAGTGCTGGGAATTGAACCCAGGGCCTCAAATTTACCAGACAACTGCTCTGCCACTGAGCTAAACTCCTAGCCCTGGGGCAATTTAGGAATGCCAGTGTTTCAAAATAATTGGAATGAGGTGTTAGGTCAGTGTGAACACTAACACTCAACCTCCTTTTTTAGGTTGAGTGAGTGGGATCCAGTTAAGGGATTGTACTTTCATAGGCCTTTGGGTCTCTCTCTGTTTCTGTCTCTGTCTCTGTCTGTCTGTCGACCTGTCTATCCCTCCCTCCCCTTCCCCCTCCCCTCCCCCTCTCCCGCTTTCTCTCTGCTCCTGTCTCTGTCTTCTTTTTATCTAAAGAAAGAAAATAAAGCAAAACTTTGTTAATTCTTGGTCTAAAGCCCCTAGTCTATTCAGAAGAAAGTTAGTGATATTTAACATATTATTAAATGTCGATTTTTTTCCATCTATGAACCAGCTTTCAGTATTTGTTATTGTGGAAAGAAATTAATGTGAAACAGGAAGAGTATCTTGAATTAACAGAAAGTAAGGTCCTAGATATCTCTTCTGTATTGATCAGGCAAAAGTAATGTTCTTCATCACATTCTCACCTTAGATTAAAGAGAACTGTTATACACCACTATTTATATATTTGCTACATCTTATTTACTTAATAGCGATTCAAAATTCTCTCCAACTCGTGGGGGGGGGGTGAGGGGGGAGGAGAGGAACAGGAGAGGAGGCCAACTGAAGTTGAACTGTGAATAGCAAGGAAGGTGTTAGGTTCTCATGACCACGTTCTGGTAGAAGAGTAAGAAGGTTCTAAATTCTTTGGGGACCTCTACTAGTTACAAAATTTTTGATGATACAATCCGGTATTTGAAGAAGTTTATTAACCTGAGGATTTTAGTACAGGGAAAGGAATTACGATTTTTAAAAAGGGGGTTCTCTTTGTGTGGGAACCTCTAAATTAGATCAGAATTGCCAAGTTATTTGTGTTCTAAGTATTCAGGTAAACTTTGGCAAAGGAGGAAAATGCTCCCTCAGTAACTCCCAGGACTGTCCACGCCCTACAGCCACTGCTGTACTACTACCACTACTGCTGCCATCACAGCGTCCAGCTAAGTATGACTCCCTGCCTACATCAGACATGGTTGTAGGCACTTAAAACACTGAGGATTGTTGCTTATCTTGAAAACAGTAACTGGCATTATTCCCTGGCATATACTTGGCACCGTGGCCTAGAAATGTAGGCAAGAAAGCAGAAATGTAGTTAGGCGTTCCAGGTAGAGAGATCCTGAACCCAAGAAGATAAGGGAGATCAGTTTAAAATCATGTTTAATCAGAGACATAGCAGTTAATTTCTTTCTAAAATTTTCTACCAAAGGCAAAGAAAGTGTCATTTCTGAGATGAATGATGGCAACACTACAGAAGAAAGAAGGTGAGCCAAGAATGAGGGGTTCGCTTTGTACATTTTTCTCATTTTCCCCTTCTGGACATCCTTCCCACCAAGAGGCAGTTCTCTTTTGCATGTATTTTGTGTTTAAATTATTACTCTGCTAGATGCTTTGAGGAAAGTATGGCTTAGAAAAAAATTCGGCTCAAGAAATGTATAAATTCATAAGGAGAAAAAAAGATATTTAAATGTCTATAATATAAAGTTGAATGTGGGGAATGCTACCAGAGAGGTGCAAAATATAGAAGCACAAAAGAAATAGATACTACTTATAGCTCGGAGGATCAGTATAATTTTCATAGAGGAGGTGGCGTAAGAGTGAGCCTTGAATAATTTATAGATTTTGACTACCTTTTTAGCTAATTTCTCATAAAATGTTATCCAAAGTTAAAATGAGCAAATTATAAAAATTTCACACTTGAATAATTCCGCTTCCTATGTGATTACATTTATCACCTTTAACTTACTCAGTGGTTCCCAAACCTGGCAGTTTATCAGAGCCAGCTATACTTACAAAATTGTAGATTTCTGAGCTTCATTCTACACATTATAATGTCAGGTCCGGAGGTGGATGGAGTAGACTGGAAGAAACCTAGGAATCTGAATTTGATAAAAGCTCTTATAATTCTGATATGGCTAGTCAATGGGCAGTGTTTGGCAACTTTTGTTAGACTGTGTATCATGAATTCTATCTGAACATTTCTTTCAGAATGTGGAAAGGGCCCAAAGAAAACCTTTGCCCCACCTACACAAAAATTGCATAGCATGATACCTCATAGCCCTGATTCACCCAGAGACACTCTGGAGATCAATTCCCCAGAGGCTGAGGCCAAGCCAAGCCAACCAAAGGCCAGGCTAGAGAAGAAGAAGACAACCAGAGTGAATGGTCCAAGCCTTGGCCATGAGAAGAAAGGAAAGGCTAGATACAGTAAGCCAACAGAGAAGAATGGAAAGGTATAAATCACACTGATGGACTCTAGTAGGACAGTTCCTCCTACTCTGCCTCCCACCCAGGCTAGACAAACAGAATCTTTTCATATTGGGGAAATGCATCCTGAAGTTTGCAGTTTTTGTTTCTTTTGTTGAACTTCCTTTTTCTTCTCAGAGACATAAAATTTTTTGATGAAAACATTTAGCCAGAAATAATGGGATGGGGGGTGGGTAAAGGTGGGAGTAGAAGTAGACAGAGACTTTGTAAATGTTTTCCTCTCCTTTGAATCCATTCCCAGGAGATCTGGGATAGAGGTTATGGTCGGCTTAGATATATTGACTTTGTGCTTTTAGTCTTGTGAACCCTTTGCCGTAGCAGAGGAGATAACTATGAAAAAAATAAACAGTTTTCTTTTCTACCCTTGTCTTTGCAGGAAAAATTAATTCTTACCAATGCAGAATTTGAGGAGATTGTCCAGATTGTGCTACGCAAGTCCCTCAAGGAGTGCTTGGGTATGGTCTGTAGTGAGAGAAAAAGGATTTCAGTTAGGCAAAGTGACTATTACAAAGGGCTAGTGTAAGTTTGACAGCTTCTCTCCTTCTTTCCTGTCTTCCTAAGGAAGAAAATATTAGATGAAACTTTGAAATACTTCATGCCCAAAAAAAGGACTGTAGCTGAATCACCTTAGATAAAGGTATATAGATTTTTAGAAAAGCAGATTACCTTGACTTCAGAGTAAATAGTCTCACCTAAATTTTTAAATGCAATTTTAATTTATTTTTGTATTTTTTATAATCTACTTAAGAAAGATAAATTGCTTTCCAGATTTTGAGGAGTTTAGTCTCCCATCTACCTTTTTTTTTTTTTTTTTGCCTTTTTGAGACAGGTCTCACTATGCAGTTCAGGCTGGCTTTAGGCTTCACTTTTTAGCCCAGGCTGGTCTCAAACTTGCAACGATTCTCTTGCCTCAGCCTCCTGAGTGCTGGGATTACAGACTGCGCCATCACGCCCGGCTTCCATCTACTCTTATATATTTATGTGTTTAATAACTGATTTAATATCTACTCAAGGATTTTATTTTTTAAAATAAGAAACTATAGTATAGGCCTTGAGACCTCCATAAGGTAGCAAGGCCAAGTACAATGGTCTGTTATTTCAGTCATTCTTAGTGTACTTTTATTCCTAGAAGTTTGAAGAAAAATTATATACAATGCAGAGTATAGTTTTTTATATGTATAAAATAAAATTATTGTCTGGCCGTCATGGAATGAGGAAGATAAATCAGGAAAAGGGAAGATACAGATTTGTAGTTTTTCTTGAAACTTTAGAGACTAAAGGTTCTATCATATGGTAAGAGGCCAAAGGTAGGTTCTTCCAGGCAACAGGGAAGAGATATTTTAATGAACTGTTATAGTAGAAAATACTGGAGTACTGTAGTTGTTTTCTTTTTATGCTTCTTTGTTTATAGTGTTTTGTTTTGGGAGGGATGGGATCTGGCCTTAATTTTGCAGAGACTTGCTGTGTAAAGACAACATTGTGTATCCAGTCAGACAAAGAACCAGGAATTGTTGCTTCTGATACTGATGATGATAATGCCAGTGGGTAAGTTGATCCCAGAGAAGCATGTAAAACACAAGGTGGACTTATTCATAAATGGCGATCTATTTGTCATATTTCTATTGATTTCTTTCAGTTCAGGAAAGAACTGTTTGGGCTGGGGAAAAAATAGGCAAGTAAATGGGTAAAATGACCTCACGAGTCTTTAGCGAGCCTAGAATTCTTTTTGGTGCTAGGAACTGAACTTGGACCTAATGCTTGCTAAGCATGTACTGAGCTACATCCCTAGCCCCAAATCTAGAATTCTTCTATCTTTTGCCTTCGAATTCTTTCAAAAGATTGGTATTGATGTTTTTCCCTTTTAACTTTCCTTTAAAATGTATCATTTTCAGGGAGAAGGTAATGGTACCTCACACACCGCAGATTTCAGCTTCTCTGGAAGATGAAGTTGCCCCTGAGATAAGGGCATCTGAGCCCGGCCAAGCAATTCCTGCACTCTCTGAGAAGAAACTTAATAGACTGCACTTAAGCAAAAGAAAGAAGGGGGCTCGTAAGTATAGTCAAATATGCAGTGGGGCCTGGCTCAAGTACTTACTTCAGAAAGAGAATGAGATAATGGGCAGGCTGAGAAATTTCAGCGCAGGGCTTACAACTCTTTGACTATGATTCTTCTTTTACCTGCCTATAAAGATTTTATTCGTCTCTCCACTTTACCATGTTTTATTTTATCTTTTCAGGGGTTGG
>RJWT010033474.1:0-13869 GCA_004365215.1 Cuniculus paca
GATCACATTCATCATAGGGAATTTGTACCTGTACATGACATATCTTGGTACCTCTCTTTTTCCCCATTCACCTCTCCTTCCTTCAAGCCCTCATCTCCTTATTCACAAAAGCTTTGTTTTTATTTTTTCCATCTATTCTTTTTTTTCTTGTCCCTTCCTTCTTTTCCTCCTCCTCCCTCCTTTGTTTCCCTTTTCACTTAAACATTTTCTTCCCATTTCCCAATATCTAGTATACATTTTGGTCCTTATTTACACTTTCAGTTTCTCACACCAAAGAAACAATGTGGCATTTACACACACGTGTCCGATTTATTTCACTTAAGAGTATGAACTCAAGGTGCATCCATTTTCCTAGAAATATCTCAAGCTTACCCTTCTTTATGGCAGAGTAGTATTCCATTATTAAAAAAATCTTCCTTATCCATTCATTGGTTGATGGCCATTTGGGGTGTTTCCAAGATTTAGTTACTACAAACTGTACTGCTCTAAACATTGGTGTGCGTATAGTGCTGTGATATGATGCTTTGAATTCTTTCAGGAAGACACCAAAAAGGAGAACAAGTGGATCAAATAGAACTCAGTTTTAGTGTTTTGAGGAATCTCCACACTGATTTCCACAGTGGTTGCATCAGTCTGCATTCCCAACAGTGGGGAAGGGTTCCCCTTTCCCCACAGCCCCGCCAGCATTTGCTATTGGTTGATTTCTTGGATGATAGTCATTCTTTCTGGGGTGAGGTGGAGTCTCAGTGTTATTTTAATTTATATCTTTCTTTCCTTTTTTTGCGGCACTGGGGATTGAACTCACGACCTTGCGCTTGCCAGGCAGGCGCTTAGACCGCTGAGCTAGATCCCCAGCCCTGTTTTTGAGACAGGGTCTCACTATGCTGTTCAGGCTGGCCTTGAGCTCACTTTGTAGCCCAGGCTGGTCTCGAACTCACAGTGATCTGCCTGTCTCAGCCTCCCGAGTGCTGGGATTACAGGCGTGAGCCACCACGCCCGGCTTAATTTATATCTTTCAAATGACCAGTGATGTCGAAAATATTTCATATATTTATTTGCCATTTCTACTGCTTCACCTGAGAAGTGTCTATTTATTTCAGATGCCCATTTTTGGATTGGGTCTTTAAATTTGGGGGGGTCTGATATTTTGAGTTCTTTATATATTATAGATATTAGTCCTTTGTCTGAGGAACAGTTGGCAAACATTTTTTTTCAACACTGTGAATTGTTTCTTCTCTCCGATGGTGGTTTCTCTTACTGTGCAAAAGCTTTTTAATAAGATGAGGTCCCAGTTGTCGATTCTTTGTAATAGTTCCATGTGATTAGGGTTTTATTCATAAAGTCTTTGCCTACATCAATGTCTTCAAGAGATCTACCTATTCTCTCTTCCAGCAGATTTAGTGTTTCTGTTTTAATATTTAGATCTTTGATCCATTTTGATCTTAGTTTAATGCATAGTGAAAGATATGGATCTAGTTTTAGTCTTTGGTAGGTGGAAAGCCAGTTTCCCCAGCACCACCTGTTAAAGAGGCTTTCTTCCAGTGAAGGTGTTTGGCACCTCTGTCAAAGATTAGGTGATTATGTTTGGAGTTGTTTCTGCATCCTCTAATCTGTTCCACTGATCCTCTGCTCCTTGGGTATGGTTGTTTGTTTCTTTGTTCATTTGTTTTTGCCAGTACCGTGCTGTTTTTATCATAGTAGCTTTGTAGTATAATGAGATGATTGTATGGTTTTTGTCCTTGACTCTGTTAATATGGTGTATTATATTTATGGAATAAATATGTGTTGAACCATCCGTACATCCTTGGAATGAATCCTACTTGGTCGTGGTGTACAATCTTCCTGATGATTTGCTGCTTTCTGTTTGCCAGTATCTTATTGAGGATTTTTGCACCTATGTTCATTAGGGAGATTAGTTCTCTTTCTTGGTTGGATCCTTGTCTGGTTTTGGTATCAGGGCAATGCTTGCTTCCAGGAATGAATTTAGGAGTATTATTTCAATTTCATTAAACAGTTTGAGAAGTCGCAGCATTAGGTCATCTCTAAATTTCTTGTAGAATTCAGCAGTGAATCTGTCAGGGCCTGGTCTTTTCTGTTGGTAGGGTTTTGATTACATCTTCAATTTCACTGACTGATACTGGTTTATTTAAAATGTTTATATTTTCTTGATTCAGCTTTGGTAATTGATGTGTATCTAGTATTCTGTCCATTTCTTCTATGTTTTCCATCTTATTAGAATACAGGTTCTTGAAGTAGGTATAGATGATCTTCTGGATTTCTGCATGATCCACTGTGATTTCACCCTTTTCATTCCTAATTGCATGGATATGAATCTTTTATTTCCTTTACTGATAAGGTTGACTAAGGGCTCATCAATTTTATTTAATCTTTCAAAGAACCCATTCTTCCATTCATTGATTCTTTGTATTGTTTTCTTAGTCTCCGTTGCATTAATTTGTGCTCTGATCTTCATAATCTTTTTCCTCCTACAAGCTTTGGGTTTGACCCGCTCTTCTTTTTCTAGAAGCTCAATATTCAACATCAGGTAGTTTATTTGAGCTCGCTCCATTTTTCTGATGTGGGAATTCACTGCTATGTATTTCCCTCTTAGGACTGCTTTCATTGCATCCCATAAGCTCTGGCGTGTTGCAGTGGCATTATTGTTTAACTGTAGAAACCGTCTCATTTCTTCTTTAATTTCCTCTGTGACCCGTTAGTTGCTCAGCAGGGCGCTATTTAATTTCCACGTGTTCATGGAGTTCTTGTGGTTTCTCTTGCCAAGGGCATACTTATATGTGTAACAGCCTAGCGAGCTCAAGGGCTTGGGTTCAATACCTGGGATCAAACAAGAAAGAAAGACGAGAGAGAAGCAGAAAGAAAGAAATACGTGCTACGAGGCTCATCTGTTCTGTGTCATCTCAATCAAGTAAACAAGGTATTGAACAAGACTGGAAGGATGCAAACTGCTCCCTGGCTGCTTCTAGGAGTGAGATAATACATATATAGACTGATGGGTGGATTGGAGACAGGATCTCACTATGTGACCCAGGCTGGCCCTGAACTCACGACCATCCTCCTGCGTCAGCCTCCTGAGTGCTGGGATTACAGGCATGTGCCCCCCTGCCTGGCAATAGGAAATTTTCAATATATCACAGGATCTAGGTTACTCTCCTGACAGAAGGAAGAAGGAAGGGAATCTAGAGGAAGGGAATTCTTGGAACCAGCAGTCAGACTCTGGGTCATTTTTGCAGCTTTGTTCCGTTCTGCAAACTTTCTATTGTGTGGTTTCGTTGTGGGTTAGCAGGGGCCGAGCCCTCCTCGTTCCACTGCTACTGCTGCTGTTGCTGTGGCCTGTGCATCCTTGGGTAGCAGAGCCCTGCCGATTTGTGGTGAAGACCTGGGCCTTCTTGCTCTGTGTGGTGGCCCACAACTGTCACCCCAGCACTCTGGGAAGCTGAGGCAGGAGGATGGCAAGTTCAAACCCAGCCTGAGCAACCCACTGACTGCTTGCGTGGCAGGAGACCCATAGTGGTGATGCATTCCTACGGAGACAGAGCAGATGTCAGTGCGCCCTGCGTCCTCGAAACACCTGAGCAGACCGGGGCTCCAGGGTGCACAGGAGTGGAAGCGCGCAGCCCCTGCCCGCCCTTTGCCCTGGCACCAAGGGTGCTTCTCTCAGAGGTCAGCACAGGTTCTGGGGTCAGGGCTGCCCTTGCCAGGGACAATGTCAGGCCTGCCGAGGGTTCCATTGGTCTTTCCATAGTGAGGCCACGTCTGCCAGGACCTGTGCAGCCCAGGACACGGCTCCTGATTGCATAGCAGTTGCCCCACAAGGGCCTGGCCTCTGGCTCTGTCACCCACCAGTGGCAAGGCCTCAGGGCCTCTGTCTCTTCCATCTGCAAAACAGGGAGGATCAGAACAGCGTCGAGTGGGATCTGCCCTGAGTTCTCCTGGGTCACACGACACAGTCGAGATAAAAGAATCAAAGTCCAGCCACGCAAGAGGCTGAGGCAGGAGGATTGCAAGCTCAAGACCATCCTGGGCAGCTCAGTGAGATTCTGTCTTACAATCAATCAGTGAGTGGTGTAGAAAGTCTATCAGTGATGGATAAGGCCGGGGATTTAGCTCAGTGGTGCAGTGCCTGCTTGGCAAGTTCAGGATCCCGAGTTCAATTCCTGGTGCCAAAAAAAAAAAAAATCAAGTGATAAACAAAATCTGTGTAACTGAAAACGGACAGAAATACTGATCTATGGTACTTTCAAGGGATGAACCTCGAAAATGTCATTGTAGAAGAAATGAACCAGACAGGAAAGACTACATGTTACATGCCACCATCTAGAGAAAATATCCAGAAAAGGCAAATCCATAGGAACAGGAAGCAGATTAATGGTTGCCCTGGGTGTGAGATATGTCCCTTGGATGTGGTGACACAGTTCAGGGGTGACACACCAGTGGTGGTTGCACCACACCATGAATGTATTACATGCTGCCGAATTGCTGGATGTGGCGGTGCACGCATGTAAACCCAGCACTCGGGAGGCTGAGGCAGGAGGATCACTGTGAGTTCAAGGATAGCCTGAACTACATAGCAAGACCCTGTCTCAAAAAAAAATATTTTTTGAGGGGGGGACAGCACTTGACTGGTTCATGGGTAACTGAAACCCCAGAATACAAAACCAGGATAAGAAGAGGTAACTTTTGCTTTGTTTTGTTTTGTTTTGTTTTGTTTTGTTTTGTTTTTCTTGTGATGGGATCTTACTATGCAATTTAGGCTGGGTTTGAGTTCACTGTGTAGCCTAGGCTGGCTTTCCACTTGAGGTGATCTTCCTGCCTCAGCCTCCTGAGTGCTGGGATTACAGGCACTACTATAGTCAGGCGGAAAGACGATTATACAGGTTAAACAACCTGCCCAAGATCACAACACCAACAGAAGACGCAGTGGAGAAGCCGGGGACAAGAATGCCCTCTTCTGGGTCACAACCCCGTCAACCTCTCCAGCCAGGCCCCTCCAAGGGCCCACTCGGCCGGCCGCACACTTGTCCCTGGCTGAATGGACAGTCACCTTCCACACACAGGCGACTTTGGGGGACGCTTCTGATCGAAGCCATAATGGCAGAATTTGCACTGGTGTCCACTTAACTTTGCAGCGTTACCCTATGCCAAGAAGGTGGCACCTCCCAGCTTGAATGTGACAAGGCCTCTTGGCAACCATCGTGTGGCCACAGCAGTGTCCTGAACTTCAGCACTGAGGTCCCATCTGGCGGGGACTCCAGGCCGCGCATGCATGGGCCCACTCTGGTCGCAGGCCATCAGGCCTGGAGGATCAGACACAGCCCAACACAGTTTCACTTCCGCAAGGTGCAGGCCCCTGGGAGTAGCTGGGAGGCAAACCTTCGACCTGCAGCCGCAGGCTCTTTGTCCCTTCGCATCCACAGCCCAGAAGGGCTCCCAAGTGAAGGAGAAGCGCGTAGGGGATGCGATGGGCCAGCGCCTGTGCTAAACTTCTGAATGGAGGACTTCCTTTTATTCTCACCCTGCGCTGACAGATTGGAGCTTTACAGGTGTAGAAATCAAGACTGGAGAGGGTGACTTGCCTGAGGGCTCCGGGTTTATTTATTTTATTTTATTTTTTTGAAACAGGTTCTCACTAGGTAGCCTTGGCTGGCCTTCAACTCCAAGCGATCCTCCTGCCTCAGCCTCCCGAGTGCCGCCATTACAGGCGGGCACCACCAGCCCCAGCTAGGTTTCAGCCTGTACACGAGCGGACCTGGGATTTGGACTCAGAGTCTGTGGCCTCCAGAGGCTGTCCATGGTCAGTCACTGCAAACATGGCCGGGCAATGTTCCCTCTAAACCAACGCCAGCCTTGCTGGGCAGCTCCTGGGCCTCAGGCGCAGCGCCATGCCTGCTGGTCCCACCAGCCGTGGCCAGCAGTGGTGTCTCCTCAACCGCCTCCCCTCCTTGCTCTCAACTCCCCCATGCGCGGCCAGTGCCGGAATATGCGCTACTGTGCTCCGAGCTCACACCTACACCTTGTGGGCTTTGGTTTTCTGGCTGAGGAAGGAGTGAGCACCCCGCGGGGCGTGCGCTGGGGGTGTCAATCGCGGCGCGCCCCGCCCACACGCTGGGCGACGCCCTACTTCCCAGCCTGGCCCCAGAGCCCTGGCTGATGGCTCCGAAGTGGGGCCCCTGACCACGGTGTCCTCAGGGACCTTGGGTGGCCAATGGAACTCTGCGTGCTTCTTGCCTTTGCGAGAACGTGGCCCGGGGCACCACGTCCAGGTGGCCCTGGGGCGCGAAGGCTGTGGCGCGGAAGGGGATGAGAAGCCAGGGCAGGACCAGTGACCCACTTCCGCCTCCCCGAGTAAATAAACCA
This sequence comes from Cuniculus paca, assembly GCA_004365215.1. Lineage (NCBI taxonomy): Eukaryota > Metazoa > Chordata > Mammalia > Rodentia > Cuniculidae > Cuniculus > Cuniculus paca. Next base: position 6,376 of record RJWT010033474.1, read on the forward strand.
GCGCTGCAATGAGGAAATAGAGACCACGCACTATAAATATCTTGGGATCCCAGGGGCCTCAGGGCCACGCTGGGCGGCCTCCCTGTCCCCAGGTCCCCAGGGGCCCCCTATCCTCCCGTGAAAGCCCCTGTCCTGCGCTCCATTAAATGGGTTTCTTCTTTTCCTTGAAACCAAAGAAGCTTTCTCTAGAGCAGGAGGAAGCTGGAAATCACGCGCAAGGTTTGAATTCTTTAGCACTGGCCAAGGACACCTTGGGGGAAGCGTTCCCAAGGGTCCCCACCAAGGAGTGGCACAGAGCAGCTCTCAGATGTCGAGGGAAAGTGGTCGGGGGGGTCCCTGTTATCTCCTGCTGTGAGGGGTGCACCCTCACCTGAGGTCTTAGCCTGACCGCCGGCCTTTCTTTTGCACGGAAATCCATTGCCCCTGCAGGACTGGGTGGGGACAGTGCGTTTCTACAACACCTGGCAGAGTCAGGGTGGCTCAGAGGCTGGGGTTGGGCTCCCCGAAACCTTGCCTGCTTGAAGGCCTGGGGCTGCCAGAAGCTGCGTGGCACAGGGTCTGTCCGTGTGGCTTCTCCCCTCCCTGGAGTTCTAAAACCAGCCTCCCTGGAAATCTGAGTGGAAACTGCATCCACTTTTGTGCCCCGGCCTTGGAAATCACTAGTCATGGGCCCACTCAGCTCAAGGTGCCAGGGCACACACAGCAGGTGCGTGGTGGCCCTGAGGTGTGGTGGCGCCTGGTTTTGGAAACTATAACCGGCACATATTGCTAATGAGCTGGATGGTAGAGGGACAGAGAGAGTGAAGGAAGCCCCCGGCACATATTCAGACAACTGCATATGAAACATAGCAGCAGATCAAGAGATTCGAAAAGCTGCTGACCCAGGGAGGAGACAGAAACCCAGATATCACAGTGGGGACATGGAATGCAGACACAGCCTAGCAGACCTCAGCAACCCCTGGAGGTCTTACCCTCCAGCAGCAAGCTAACTTTGAACTTGAAATCTCTGTTAAGAAAGCAGGCATGTGGGACAGATGTGGTGATGCGTGCTTGTAATTCCAGTACTTGAGAGGCTGAGGCAGGAGGATCACTGTGAGTACAAGGCCAGCCTGGAATGCATAGGGAAACCCTGTCTCTCAAAAAAGAGAGGGAGAGAGAATGAGAGAGAGGAGGCATGGGGTGATGTATTTTGGAATGACTGACATCAGGAATCATTAAAATAACATTTTGGCTTTTAAATGGGTAACTTCGAAACAGGAGATTAACTTTCCTTCATGATGACAGATAAACTTTGCTATGTATCCAATAATGATTTTATCTTTTTTTTTTGGTACCAGGGATTGAACTCATGACCTAGTGCTTGCCAGGCAGACACTTGTGCAGACATGATTTTATCTTTTACCTCCCAATACAAGTAACCTTTTTTGTAGATCTCCTGAGATATCACTCCATTATCTTCTAGCCTCTAACATTGCTGAAGAGAAGTCTGCTGTGACTCTATTTCAGGTTCTTTGTAGGTCATCTATCCAGTTTCCTTGATATTTACGATTTTTCTCGCTGTTTTTGGTGCACGGATATTCCGTTTAAAGACTGTTTGAACTTATGGCCAAGGTGCACTGTTAACCTGCAGCTCAAACTTGTCTTCTTTTTTTCTTGTACAGTTCTGTCCATCTTATTGATAGAGGCTTAATGTGTTTTTTTGTGTAGTATGTCTTGTTGATACAATGTTGTAAAGTCTGCTGATTGTACTGTGCAGTACAATACTGTAGTTTTACATTGCTGTATGTTACAGCACTGCATGTGTTAGAGTTACACAAGTAAAACCAAGTCATCCAGTTGCAGTTTCCTTTGATCATCTCTTTGTTCTGAATATGGCAATGTGCATGCTACATACAATTCCTCATTCAGTGACCAAGGTCATTTAGTAACCCAGTCGCAGGATGGTAACTCAGTCATTAAACGAGTGTCTGTACTGTGTTAGCTCTTACCTATGCGTCTACCCAAGGAACTAAAAACACGTCTGTAATCTGTTTAGAGAGCCATGATGCTTCAGTCTGATGGTGCTCGTTATATAATAAAGTATGTGTCTGTCTTGAGTTTCTGGGAAGGACTTTTAACTCTTAGGATTGCCAAGTGACAAGAGTGGCTATGTAATTGTGGCCTTCAGACCACGCCTGGGTTTACACTGATGAGGTGACCCTGGTTACAGGCTGTCACAGCAGAGAGACCAAGCCTGTGATTGGAGGGTTGGAGACGTGAGCCATGTGATCTCAAGCCAGCCTCCTTCAGGGAATTCAATCTCATGGTCAATGACTTAATAAATTATGCATGCATAATGAGACCTCATTAAAGATTCAGGACACCAACACTGCTGACCTTCCTGCTTGGGGAACAGATCAGCAAGGCACTTAAGAGGTGACTTGTCTGCTTTAGGACCCTCCTGGACCTTAAGCTATGGGTCTCTTCACTTGGTGGGTCCTGATTTGCATCTTTCAGGATATAACTGCAACTTTTTGTTTTGTTTTATTTTTTGATGCCGGGAATCAAATTCACGACCCTGAGCTTGCCAGGCAGGCGCTGTGCCGCTGAGCTACATCCCCAGCCCTGTAACTGCAATTATAAATTAGCATTTTCCTGAGACTCTGAGGTGTCCTAGCAAATTGTGGTACCTGAAGGACTCATGGGGAGCCCTGATTCGTAGCCTGTTAGAAGTGCAGTTGGCCTCCAGTCTCTTGAACGTGCAGCTGCCTTCTAGGCCGGTGGGGCCGGCATTAACCCCTGGTGGCTATACCAGGATTGTATAGCAGTGTTTCCTGTCTCTTTCTTCGCTTGGGAAATATATCGATCTTAGGCACGAAGTCATGCCTGGCATCCGCCTAGCATCAAAGGCAAGCCATTAGCCATGGGGGAAAATGACTTCCTATCTTTGATGCTCAAAGAAAACACCGTAAAAAGAGACATTATTAGCGCTCATCCCAGATCCGAGATCTCTTTCCGAATCCTGTTTCCCTCTCCCAGTTTCTGCATGGTTCGCCTTTGAAGATCCATGTATCCACAACTTTATAGGGGGCGCTTCTCCAGCGCCCCCACCCCCACATTCCCAGAATTCCAACAGTGCCCGACTGCAACCCCCTCCCCGTTCCGGTGCCCCGGGGGGCGGTGCTCAGCAGTGATTGACAGCTGCGGAAGTACAGACGTCCAGCTTGCTGGCCGCGAGTTGAGATAAACTCTAAGGTATAATTTACACCGCAGGCAGGCTGAGCTCAGGGCTCTGCCTGAAATTATACCCTTACTTGGCCTGTCTCTGTCTCCGGCTCACTGTCCCCTCCTTTTCTGGAATCTCCTGGGAACACTTCCTTAATAAATCATTTGCTTGTTAAGTCTTAGACTCAGGGTCCATTCTGGAGAATTGAATCTAAGACAGTTCCCGGATTATTCACCACCCAGCAGGTTGCCACAGGACTCAAGGACTGGAAATTCTCAGCCCAGGGCGGGCGGGGGGGATGTGTCAAGCGTAGCCACGTGACAGGCTTCAGCCAATGAGCTCCAGGAAGAAATAATGCATTCATTAAGGACTCTGGACTCGGCCCCCGTAGTAGCATGGCTTTCTCTGGGAGGGGTGGGGCAGCCCCATCAGCCTGCGCCCGCGTCAAGACAGGGGGCTCGGGCAGCCTGGTCAAGCTCTAAAACCAAGTAGCGTGCAGCGTCAGCCCGGGGCTCGGTCTCCGGGTCTCGGTTTCTCCGTTCGTAAACTGAGGATCTAAATGATTCCAGCTCCAGTGCGTCCCACAGTGCCTGGTATAGGGTTCATGCTTAAAGATTATTAACGAAGCCACCCCCGGGTGCTGCTTGGTTCCAGCGCCCCACGGTGATGCCGACGCCCCCCCCCCCTTCGCACAGCTCCGTCTCCCTTTGGGTGTCTGGGCGGTTCTGGGAGAAGTCGTTTGGCTGTGATTTCATGCGGGCTACGTCAAAAGACAAAATTCCAGCCAATCTAAAGACTGTAAGTGGCTTTCTTCATAATTCCTGGGTGGGGCAACAGCTCATCCACAAACCAGAACGAGCGTTCTGATAGGCTGAGCCCAGGAGGCTGATTTCATAGAGGATGAGGAGGCTGAGAAAAGCAGAAAGAGAAGAAAAAGTGTGTTGATTGGGTTTTTGCGGGGGAGTTCTTTCTTCGAGGGGAGTGGGTACAAGGGAAGTCACTTTCTTTGTAAAGGGAGCAGGGGGCTCCCTTTTGCAACCTGCTCCAAACTGACTTGTTTCCAAGTTTGACTCCAGGGCTGGGGGCATAGCTCAGGGGTAAAGTGCTTGCCTAGCATGCACAAGGCCCTGAGTTCACAGGCCACAAAAACAAACAAACAATAAGTTTGCCTCTAGCAGGGCATGTAGGCCCACACTCAGGAGGCTGAGGCAGGGGGATTGCTGTGAGTTCAAGGCCTACTTGGGCTATATAGTGAGTTCAAAACTGGCTTGAACTACACAGCAAGCTACTGTCTCAGAAAAACAAAAGTATCAGGTTGAACCTATGAGACTGCTGGTGTTTGACATAAATAGCAATTTGCTATGATTCAATTTAACTGGCGAAATACACACCAAAATATGGTGCAGAGAAAGGAGGAAGGATGGGAGGAAGAGGAGCTAGACCCCACCAGCAGCAAATCTGAAGTCTAACTCTTGACTTTCAAGGTGCACATCCTTGGGTCCACAATGGGTACTGGACAGTTAGCCACTTTATTTACCGCCCTGTTTAACCTAAGCTCTTCCCAAGCCCCTCTAATGCCTCCACCCCTCCCGCCTGTTTCACAGCAACAAACTGGGTTTCCTTTCTACCATGCTGAGAAATTCAGGACATCTTCTTTCAGGTTGTGGGGCTCTCAGGATCACACTATAGGGTGCTGGGTTTTCTGAGGTTTGTCGCCCCCAGTGGGCATGGGCTCAGGCACCCCTGAGTGACTGTGCTACTCAGCTGCAGTGTGGAGGGGGTGATGCCGCAGAGCTGGGAAAGGTCACCCCAAGAACAGCTGGGACCGAGGACCCCAGCAGGTGGAGGCCCCGCCCCGCTGCGGTGGGCATGACCAGCCTCAGAATGCCCCCACCCCACCCCACACTTCCCCGCCAGTCGCTCAGGGCTGCACACCCAGTCGCACTTCCCCCGCGGACACAAGGTGAACACTATCGTCTTCTCACACAAGTGGAAGGCGCTTTCCACACTGCACCAAGCACAAGATGTGCATTCACTGGACTCCAAGGCTACTACTCACGCTGCGCGGGAGGCCACACACACACAAAGCTACACACTTGTACACGTCAGACAGTCACACACCCCATCTTCACCCATGGAGCAGCACAAACCCAGACCCACCGCCAGACCCACTGGGTACCCACTGTGCACAAACATGAACAGTCACTCACACCCGCCCCTCCACGCACCCACGTGCCACACCCGGCCTGAAAACCCCTGCATTCCTAGGAATCCAGGATTGTGAGTCCCCCACATACGTTCAAGGGAGACGTGCGTGCCCGAACCCCCAACAAATACCAGTGATGAAACCTGAGCTGCACTAACCGGCTCTATGAGCCCAGCACTCTGGGAGGCTGAGACAGGAGACTCAGGAGATCTAGACTGGCCTGGAAAACTGAAGGAGACCTTATTTTGAGATCTCAAGAGTTTTTTTAAAGGGCTGGTGATATAACTCAGTATGAAGGCCCTGGGTTTAACCTTCCGTACCACAAAACAAGACAAAAACAAACAAAAGACCCTAGGTGCTGGGGAGGAAAAGAGATGGGGTCCCACAGCTAAGGGAACCCAGGTGGCCTTCCAAGAGTACCAAGTCCCCTGTCCCCTTGTCTACAAAGGGAGATGTGACTCAGGGAGGAGGTCCATTAAAAACACTGGAGAACCACAGGGCAGTGCCACACAACTGTGACGCCAGCACACAGGAGGCTGAGGCAGGAGGATCGCCCTGAGCTCAAGATCAGCCTGGGTGCATAGTGAGTTCAAGACCAACCTGAAGTACACAACAAATCCCTATTCAAAAACAAAACACAACACACTAAGGAGCTGTCAATGTGTTGGTCTCCAAAAAGAGCCAGAAGTCTGCCACCTGACTCTGGTTTTCCTCGGGCAAAGCACTTTCGCAGAATGCAGCTCTCATGAGGGTGCAGTAGGAGCCAAGGTGAGGTGGGGCAGTCTGGGCCACTCCCCCAGCCCAGGCCACCCCTCTGCAGTCTGTCTGCACCCTGCCCCACCCCATCCTGGCTACTGAGGCTGGAATCAAGAAGCCACCTGTCCTGAGACACAGCCTTCAAAAGCCTTTCACGTCTGCCATCCTGATGGAGCCGATCCTGGCCACCCCACCCTCGGGGCGCTTCAGAGTCTGCCTCCCGGGGGGAGTTGAAGACACATCAAAAGAGGTCTGGCACCCGAAGAGCTCTCAGCCTGCCTGGCTCCCCAAAATTACACCAGCAAAGGCTCCTCCAGGGCGAGGGCCCTTGCTCACCCTGCACCTGTGTCCCCGGGACAGCCGCCAGCGCCTCGCCTGTCACTCGGAGCTTGCAACAGACACTGCCAATATCAGCTTGCCAAGGGGCTCAGGCTGTCCGTGGGAATGGGGTACAGGGTGAAGCCACGACTGTGGGCGAGGGAGGGCAGGAGAGGGATGCAGAGTCAGTCACTTGCAGCAGACAAGGTGGCGGAGGCCCAGGCAGGCGTGTTGACAAGGACGCCGCGCATCTCTGCGGGGCTGCAGGAGACTTCGGGTCTAGGAAGGCAGGCAGATGGATGGGCAGGAGCGCTCCAGAGACACCGGGCGGTGGAAGAGCATCCGTTGTGCAGGGGGGGCACCGCTGCGGGACGGAGGAGCCCTGGGGGTCGCGGGCATTCCCAGCCTCCTCCTCCCTGGAAATGACAGGAGGAACTAGTGCATGGGAAAGGCGATCCATTGATAAGCCAGGAAAACAAGGAGGTTACAAAATGACACCGAGTGGGAGCCCTATTTTGTAACAGGGCTGGAAAAGACATCAAAACGCCGGCTGTGGTTATCAAGGCTCTGTGCTCAGGATGACTTGCAATTCTACATTTTCCAGAGTGTCTGCAATGAACCCAGAATATGACTTTCAATTCTTTTATGTCTTTTTTACAGAGCTGGGGCCAGAAGCCAGGGCCTGGTGCCTGCTAGGCAAACGCGCTCCTGCTTCTCCTCAGGAGATAAAGTTGATAATTTTTTTTAAAATTTTTTTTTGGAAGAGGACTCATCGAGTATTTATTGAGTCTGTATGAAATTCGGCCTGGGGCTGCAGCTCGGGGTAGATCATGAATTCTGATCGGCCTCGGTCTATCTTTTGCGGCTGGGCAAGTGGCCTAATCTTGCTTTTGCTCTGTCGGCGCTGCCTGGTGTGTGAGGCGGAGTCATCACGGCTCACGGAGGGATGCGCAGGGCAGATACCGCGAGGGTCCGGAAGCACAGGCAGCCGGCGCAGGGCGAGCGCACC
>RJWT010033475.1:0-13894 GCA_004365215.1 Cuniculus paca
CAGAAAGAACTTTTTATCCCAGAAAGCTGGGGGCTGCTAGGATGGGAAGGGGTGTTCGTGAGAAGTCAGCAGTGGTAAGAACTGTGGGTTTGGGAGCAGCCCAGAGGGAGGAGAGCGAGCCATCGCTGAGAAAGGAGGAGGAAGGATGCACTGAGCCACGGTGCTGGGGGCCCCAGGGGCCAGATATCCAGCAGGCCTGGAGATCAAGGGAGGCCGGGCTGGGGCCTCACTGTGGTGCTAGGGTGGCAACAGGACCTGGCTGCTGCCCCCCAGGCCTAGAAGAAGGGATCTGAGTTTCATCCTAGGGTCCTGGGAATGGGAGGGGGCGTCCAGAGGGGCTTTCGGAGGGGCACTGTCATCAGGCAACACCCGCTGCTGCTCTGAGCATGCTCAGAGGGCTTGTCTCTGAACCTCAGTCTCAAGTGGGTCTCCCAGTTTTCTCTGCCCTGGGTGGGCCCTGCTATAACCCAGGGGGTATGGAGTGGGGAAGGACCAAAGGTTTTTAGAAAATCTGCCAGGGAAGGCACCTCCTGCCCAGGGGTGTGAGAGCAGAGCTCAGGTTCCGTCCGCACAGGGCCAGGAGGCCAGGAACTCTGCTTAGTCGCTCACCAGGATGCCTAGATTTAGGGCACAGTCAGAGTCTGGGTGGAGCCTGAAGTTCACAAATTCCTCCTTCCATTCAACAGCTGGCCAGCGCATGCCGTCTCCAGCTCAGGGAGACAGCCCAAGACAAAGTCCCTGTCCTCCCGGGCTCACCACCCAAGGGAAGAGGTGTGAGCCCAACAAACCCGTCCAGATTGTCCCTGGGGTGACAAGGGATGGTGGAAAGTCGTGGAATGAAGGGACAGACAGGAGAGGAGGTGGGGTTGTTTTAGAGGGAGGAGGGCACTTCTAAGGACAGATCTGAGTGAGTGAAGAAGTCAGGGCCAGGGAGGGGTGAGGGGCAAGCAGCGAAGGTGAGGGGGGTAGGAGGGAGAGTCTGGGGCAGGGGACAGCTTGCTGCAAGGTTTGGACACTGAGAGCCCAGCACCTGGAGAGTCCTGGCATCTGGCTCTGCCCTTGAGGGAGATGGCGTTGCAGCAGAAGGACCCCAGCCTGCAGCCCGGACCCCTCTCCATACAGCGGGGAAGGTCAGGCAAGCTGAGTGGGCACCTGGCTCTCACGGTGTCCGCCTAGTGTGTGAGAGCAGGTGGGATGGAGACTAGCACCCAATAGGCTCTGCCACTTGCACAGACCACAGGGAGCCCCCTGCCTGAGGTACACAGCAGAGGACAATGGGAAAATGATGATGGATGAGATGGAAGACTGCAGACGGGAGAGGAGCTAGGAGGGTGCCAAGGCTGACCTCTCCTCAAGGCTCCCGCTAGGAAACTGAGGTCAAGAACCAAGTAGCAGGAGTGCACCACGGTGGTGCACTCCTGTAATCCCTGCACTCGGGAGGCTGAGACAGGAGGATCGTTGCGAGTTTGAGACCAGCCTGGGCTACAAAGTGAGCACAAGGTCAGCCTGAATGGCGTGGTGAGACCCTGTCTCAAACAGACAAGGGCTGGGGCTCTAGCTCAGTGGCCTAAGCGCCTGCCTGGCAAGTGTGAGGTAGTGAGTTCAATCCTTGGTGCTGGGGGGGCGGGGAGAAGCAAGCAGTAAGCAGACGTGGTGACAGTGCAGGTCCAGCCCAGGCTGTCCCCTCCCACTCTCATCTGCCCAGGAGCCCAAGTCTGTGGGGAGGAGTAGAGTGGGGCAGCATGGGTACCAACCATCCATCTCGCACAGATGACGTGGGCTGCGTGGTGCCATCTGAGTGCCTGCGGGCTTGTGGGGCCGAGATCGGCTGCTCCAACATCGCCTACCCCAAGCTGGTCATGGAGCTGATGCCCATCGGTGAGATTTCTGGGTGGGGGTCCAGGCAGGGGCCTGTGGGTGGGGGGCTTGGGATCCAGTGTGACATCCAGTTGGGACATTCTCGTCCTAGAGGAAAAGTGACCACTGGTGCTGATGCTCATGCACTGGAGCTGCCTGGCTTCCCACAGGCTCGCCCACTTCCTCTTCTCCTGGCCCCTCATACAGTTAGCATCAGCCTCATTTCAGCGACGGAGAAACTGAGACCCAGAGAGGTGAGGTACCCTGGCTTAGGTCAGGTGCGTGTCACAGGGCAGGCTGGGACCTCATTCTTGCATCTGCCTGCAGTGTTCATGCCCTTGACCCCAGCTGTGCCAGCCCTAGAGAAAGCTCACCGCTTTCTTTTCTTAGGCACTTCCTGGGTGCCAAGGTCCTTTTACCAACACCATCTCATCTAACATTAGAGTTGTTGGATCCATTTTACACGTGGGGAAACTGAGGCACGGGGGCAGAAATGACTTCTATGAGATTACAGAGTGACTGACACACAAACTCAAGTCCACTGCTCACTCTGCTGGGATCAGGAGTCAGGACCCCCAAGCCTCTGTCTCTGCAGGCATGAACCCCGATCCTCCATCTCCCCCAACATATTTCGGGCCAGTGAGTAGAATTGTGCTTTTGGCTTTTTCCGTGTTTCTTGTAGAGGCAGCGGCCCTGATGATCTGATACAGGTGGTGAGTTCCCCATCAGAGGAGGTGTGCAAACAGAAGCAGCATACCAAGGAGTAGGGGAGGTCGGAAGAAAAGACAGCTTTCCAGGCTCTTTGCAGGCCGATCATTTCCTCTCAATTCCCAGGGGCTTAACTTTCCCCTGGCCTTCCAAGCTTTCTGGGCCTCAGTCAGGCCCGTCGTTGCCCATCCCTCCCTCCTTCCTGCAGAGCCCAGGCCCAGGGACACCAATGTGTAGCCCTGGGAACACGCCTGGGCTCTGCCATTTGCTGGGGTGGTATTTGGGGCATGTCTGTTCCCTGCTCAGAGTCTTGATGTCCTCATTTGTAAATTGGGGATGATGATATCTACCACCCCTCAGCATCCTTACTGGGATTAAACATAATGACACAGAGATGCTGCCTAGAGCACGGCCTGGTCACACTGTGAGTCCCCACCTCTGGGCTGTGCCTCCTCCTTTTGTTCTGGGCAGGGGACCCGCCACACCCCAGCACCAACACCCAGCAGACACCACCCCTTCCTAAGCCTTCAGCTCCCTGTCTGAGAAATGGGTGGAAGAAGCCCCAGATGAATCTACCTCCCTGAGCAAGACAAGAAGGGTAGAGAAGTGTTTGAGGGGAACCATGCTTTAACTCCCTTTCCTTTGGGTTGCCTGCCAGCCAGCCTAACAAGTGAACAGAGAGGGTCATGGGGTATCTGGGAGTTGCACAGCAAGGCAGATTCGGAACCATGGCCAGGCAACCACTGGCCCTCGGAGGATGAAACTCAGAGGAGGGGAGCCCAGGTCCGGCACATCTGAGGGCAAAGGGAGAAAGGAAAGTTGAGCAGGGAGTCTTCTGTAGCGGAGAAGATGCTCAAACACTGAAGAAAAGTTGGGAGTCTTTGGAGACATATCAGAGAAAAGCTCAAAGAAGAGAGGTGAAACCCACACAGCCCTGAACTGGCAGACAAGCATCCTTCCACTGCCTTTCGGGCTCCCCTCCTCAGGCCTGCCATGAGCCCAGGCTCCCAGGAGCTTTGCCGGTAATGCCTGCAGCCCTGCCAGGCACCATTCAGTGGTTTTCAGGCAGCAACTGGGGTGAATTTATTTCTCCAGCTCTGGGAGCTCCATCGCTGCCCCAGAGCTGGCTCCAGCACAAGGGCTGCCCTGTGCCTGCTGGGGCCTGCCCTGCACAGGATGTGGCGGGAAATTCCAGGGGCAAGGCCGCTGCACGTGAGGATGAGACATGCACCCAGCCCAGGATGTGACTGCCAAGCAGAGGGTCCCATCCCACACTTTCTCACCCACCCCCAGGCTCTGCCTGTGACCTGCTGTGAATGTCCCGGCAGTCCTCTTGCTCTCTCTGAGCTTCCATTTCCTTGTCTGTCAAAAGGGTGATCTTTCCCTCCAATGAAGTCACAGGGTGAAAGTGCGCTGTCAGCGCTCGGCTCCATGGAAATGAGAGGGCTGTAATAACAGCAACACGCCGGGTAATTACGGCAGGGAACTGTGCTGCAGCAGGCCGCGTGCACAGGCTGAGAATTTTTGAGCCCCACAGCTTGTCCCTGGTCTCCCCAGCTAACTATTTTGGGGCCTTCCTCACTCAAACATCTTCAGCCTCTGTGGCTCTCCAGCCTCTGCCCGCAGGGTTTTGTGCATGGCTGTGGAGCCCCTGGGTGTGACAGCAGTGGGGTCGCAGATAGTTGAGCATAGGCAGGAGGGGCTCTTGAAGCCAGACAAGGGCCAGGCAGGATCTCAACAAGCCTCTGTCCTCACCCCAGGCCTTCGAGGGCTGATGATCGCAGTGATGATGGCTGCCCTCATGTCGTCACTGACCTCCATCTTTAACAGCAGCAGCACACTCTTCACCATGGACATCTGGAGGCAGCTGCGGCCTCGTGCTGGCGAGAGGGAGCTGCTGCTGGTGGGAAGGTATGGTTGGTGAATGCCTGGAAACCAGGGAGTGGCTGAGTAATGGGCTTCTGTGGTCCCGTGAAGCTCCACCCACCGGAAGTGGGCTTTGAGGGACACAGGAATTTGGCAGAGAAGGAGAATGCCAGAAATTAGGGGAGAGAAGAAGCCCAAGGAGCTTATTCATTCCATCCCTTGAATTGCTCGCCTGTCCAGCCCTTCGTGGGTCACAGCCCTCTCTGGGATGCTGCTGTCAACCTGAGCCAGGTTCCCTCTGCTGGAATCAGCCCTCCCTCTCCAAGCAACATCGGAAATCTGCCTCCCTGAAATCTGAGCCTGCTGCCCCACTGAGGCCCCTGAGCCAGCACTCAGGACTGGCCACATGCGGGCCACAGGGCTCTCTGGCCTCCATGCCTCTATCCCACTGAGCTCCTGCCAATTTCCTCCCGGCCCTGCTTATCCCCTCCTTACTCAACTCAATGGCTCAGCCCAAGTGGCCCCTCCACCGTGTAGCCCTCCCTCATGTTCCTAACCAAGGAATGAGCCTTTCTTTCTCCTCTGTGCCCAAGGACTATTGCCAGACACCTCTCATAGCACATGGCCATTACAGGTCCAAGTCATCTTCTGGACACTCCTCCCCATGTGACTGGGGAGTCCCTGAAGACAGGGACTATATCGGCCCATTCTCTGCCCTCAAACCCAGCTGTCTAGGTAAACTTGACCATGAATAGTGGAGGTCGTGTCCCAGAGTGTCCACACATGTCCACTTGGGTCCTCTCCAGGTTCTTCCCAACCCCTACCCCTCTGAGCCACTTAGGCCCCACTCCGCTGGTGCAGGGCACATCCTTCTAGTGCCGGCCAGGCCAGTGCAACTGTGCAGCCTCTGGTTTGGGGGTAGGGGCTCCCTAGAGCTCTGGGTAGTTGTCCTGGTAATGCAAACAGCCAGGCTCCTGTTGGAAGGGCGCTGTTGGGACATGCTAGTCAGCAGCGTGAGCTCATCGCAGGCAAGGATTCTTTGGCTCCCCTGTGTAGGGTGCTCCCTGCCCTGACCGCTAGAGATCCCAGCTCTCTACCTGTCCTTTGCTGCTGTGCCAGGGACCCTGCCCCTCTCTTGCCTGGCTAACCCCCTCCACACTCCAGCATCCGGGCCTGAGACCCAGGCAGCTTAGTGTTTGCCCTCTGATCTCCCCAGAAGCAGCTCTGCCTGCTCCCATCTGATGCCCAAGTCCTGATGTGGTCACTCCTCTTATCAACTCACCAGCCCACACTCATGCCCTTGACCTTCCTTCCCACTTCTTCCCACCTCACCCGCAGGCCCTGTCAGCTTTCTGTTCCCCACAGGAGCCTAGGGTGGCAGGCATGGCAGGGCGGGGGCATGCCAGTGACCCCGGCAGTCTCATCAGGAAGCCAGAAGAGCTGTCTCAGGTAGTGGTGGTGCAGGTGATGACCTCTACCTCTGGTCCTAGATCTTTGTAGCCCCAAGCCCCACACCTCAGAATTTCGGTTTCTCTTGTTCCTCCCCTGCTATCCCCTCTCCCTCTTCCCTGAGACCCTGCGACCACTGGGCAATATGGAAGACTCAGAGTGATCTCAGGCTGGGAGGGGACAGCTCTTCTAGCTTCCCCGGGGCTCCTTGGAGCTGAGGAGGGTTGCTGGGAAGAAGGGCATCCCAGCAAAAGGCATGGCCTCTGGGTTGGGGGGTATCTTGGCAGCCTGGTGGCCGCGAATTCAGAAGACACAGCCTAGGTGGCAGTGAGAAGGCCCAGGCCCAGGCCAGGCTGGCTGCAGAGGCCATGGCCCCATGCACAGAGATGCTGAGTCTGGTCTCAGAGGGTGGGGTGGGCGGGTAATGGCAGCCGCCTGGGCTTTGAAGAGGCAGCACCCGCCGCCTGCCAGGCTAAGGGTTAATTAGCCTTAATCAGTGTGGCACCTCCTTCCTCCACCCTCTCCCTCAGGCCTGGAAGGGAGGAAAGGGAGGCAGGCAGGCGAGAAGCCAGGGGAAGGGACACGCCCTGCTGCACACAGCCTCCATCATCATCATCCCCAGGGGGCTGGGCTCCAGCCCCCACCTCCCTCCTTGGGAATAAGAATCCCACCTGGCCCAGGCCAAGGTGACAGGTGCTCAGCCGGAGAGGAGCAGATGGGACATCTGCCTCAGCCTTGTGCCCTGAGCTTAGAGCCTCTCAAGGCCCCAGGACCCCTCCTCCTGGAAGTGCCCCAGACTGATGCTTCCACTGGGGCTCCTGAAGTACAGCCCTGCCAGGCTGCTGTGTTTTCTTTGCTGGACCCAGTGCTGGGCAGGCACTAGGGCCTGTTCAGCGTGGAGTCAGCTCCCAGCATAGGGCCCTGCACCCAGGGGAGCTCCTTACCAAGATGCATCCAAGCAGGAATGACGCACCTGCTGCAGAGGAGCCGTCAGCCTCTTAGGTAGGGCGGGGAGCCAGAAGGGCTTGGGTTCCGAAGATGGTGAGCTCAAGCTGCCCAGCTCCAAACCTTGTCCTCCTAGGACAGAGGACGCCTCGAGGCTGCAAGGGCTGGGAAATGTGCCCCAGCTGGGGTCCCTGCAAAGCCCTGACAGCTCACTAGAGCACGGTGCGTTTGGAGAATCATCAAGAGCTCAGTGTGGCCCAGGGTGAGCCGCAGGTCATTCGCACCTCCCAAATGCGTAGTGAGCACCCTCTGCGCCCTGAACTAAAGGGGGAGACACCTCCTCTCCTGGAGTGTCCGGTCTGGAGAGGGGGACAGGCAGGAGACAAGAAGACACCCAAGCAAATGTGCACATGGAGCTTCACCAGGCACCTTGGAGGGGAGCAGCCCCAAGAGGTACTCCAGGGACTAACTCAGCAGTACTGGGGGTCACAGGCTGACTCTGCCAGCAGCAAGGAGCTTTGCAAGGGTCTGGAACAGAAAGGGCAGGTGCTTACTGGTGGAGTAAGTCAGAGGCCAAAAGGAGGCTGCAGCTGGACTGCAGAGGACAGAGAAATAGGAGAGCACGTCTTAGTGACTGAGGCAGGTGCAGGGCTGAGGAAGTGTCTCTGGACACCCACCATCCATTGTCACTGACAGGCTGGTCATCGTGGTGCTCATTGGTGTGAGCGTGGCATGGATCCCCATCCTGCAGGGCTCCAATGGTGGACAACTTTTCATCTACATGCAGTCTGTGACCAGCTCCCTGGCCCCCCCGGTGACTGCTGTCTTCATCCTGGGCGTCTTCTGGCGGCGTGCCAACGAACAGGTTGGCATCCAGGAGCTCTCCACCTCCTCCTGAGGACATGCCGTGGTCCCTTCGGACCTTCCCTCAATGCCTTGAGAGAGGGGTGGGGAGCTTATCCTCCCACAGCCCACAGCTAGTCTCCTTCCTCCCCAGGGGGCCTTCTGGGGCCTGATGGCAGGGCTGGTGGTGGGGGCCACGAGGCTGGTCCTGGAATTCCTGCACCCAGCTCCGCCCTGCGGCGATCCAGACACCCGGCCGGCCATCCTCCGCAGCATCCACTACCTGCACTTCGCTATTGCCCTCTTTGTGCTCACGGGTGCTGTTGTGGCAGCCGGAAGTCTGCTAACTGCACCCCCCCAGCCAGTTCAGGTGAGCTTTACCTGACCTTTGACCCGGTAGGCTTCTTGACCTGAACCCCAACAATTTATGACTCTCATCCTATTCTTCCCCCTGACCCTCTCCAGCTCCAGAATTTTCTAGTCTTTGACCCCTAACCCTGCCTGGCTCTAACTTCTGTCCCCTTTTGAACCCAGCTTCATCTTTCCATCATGACCCTGGCCCTCTCTGGGCCCACCCTTGTCCTGCCACACCCCACTCCTCACATGCCTTGCAGATCGAAAACCTTACCTGGTGGACTCTGGCTCAAGACCTGTCCCTGGGAGCGAAAGCAGGTACTTCTGTGACCCTCAGCACTCCCCTGGCTCCCCACCCTGAGGCTGGGGCTGGAAGCTTGGGTTGGGAGGGTAGCCTTGCATCCCTCATCTGTCCCTCCCCAACCCCTTCCAGGTGACAGCCAGACGCCCCAGAAACGCCTTTTCTGGGCTCGTGTGTGTGGTTTCAATGCTGTCCTGCTCATGTGCATCAACATCTTCTTCTATGCCTACTTCGCCTGATGCTGCCACTCTGGGCAGGAAGGAGGGAACCTAGAGTCCTGAGGCCACTCCCTTTCCCCAGGGTGGACACTAGGGCCTACAGGAGGCCCAATACCCTCACAGCTACAGAGCCTGTCAGTGCCCAATGACTTACTGAGCTAGCAAAGAAAAGACCCTGAAAACTTAGGGAGAAATAGAAAAAAAGAACATACTATTTTTTAAAATTAGCATCAAAGCCATAATTCAGAAGAAAATGAGATTTTGGCTGGAAATTGTCATATTAGTTCATGGTTTTTATTTTTAATACACAGACCCAAGTTAAGAGCAGTGGGATTTGCCAGGGCTCAGTACTCAAAGGGTCTTGGGCCAGCTCTGGACAGAGGGGGAGCCCCACATGCCTACAACACAGGTCCCCCTAAAGGGGCTGCAGTGGCCTCATGGGCTCTTCCTCCATCCTGCCTGCTCCTGGTGGCCAACGAAGCTTCCTTCCTTTCACCCCGTTCAAGGTCCCTCCATCGGCTGCCTGGCATTCCAGCCCTTCCCAAGTCCCACTTCACTCTTCTGCCCCCGAAGGTGTCTGTTTTTTCCATTTGGACATCTCAGCTTCACTCAAGCCAGGCATCTACCTAGGCTCCCTCTTCCTACTGCTGGTAGGAATCCAAAATCCAGCTCCAGACCCAGCATCCCGCTGGTCTGTGGATTGCCCTGTCCCCCCGCAAGTGCCCTGGTCTGTGCAAAGCCAGGAAAAAGGAGAGCCACAACAGCCCGCCCGGTTTCCCCCTGTGCCAGGGCCCAGGACTACCACTCAGAGCTGTCCCTGCAAGCGGCCCACAGTCACAGAGCCAGCATCTTTGCGCCTGCCACCACCGCTGGCCCTCGTTCTGGTCTCAGGGCCTCAGCCCCACCCCAAGTGTCTGTGGGGGTCAGAGGTACGCCTGTCACAGGTGGAGCCCAAAGGCGTGGGGCCGCGGAGAAGCAAGGGTCCTAGTAAGCCCAGGTCCAACAGCCCGAGGGCCTTTTGCAGGCGGTGTGCTCAGGCGCGCCCACCCACTAAGCCCAGCGTTCTCTGAGAGGAGCCCGCGTCCTCAGCGCTCCCCGGGACTCGGACTCCGACGGCAGTAGGCGGGGCGTCTGACGAGGCCGTCCCGTGACGTCACGTCGCTGGCGCCCAATGGGAAGCGGCCAGGCGGGAATCTTGGAGCTACCTCTCCGCGCGCACTAAATGCTGCAGCGGCTCCGGGGCCGTGGGGGCTCGTCCCAGTGTGTGTGAAGGGGACCGAGGCATCGCGGACCCAAAGTTCAGTCTCAGACTTCCCCTTTGTAACCCGGGCAGGGGGTGTCCGCGTCCTATGCCCGGACCTCAGTTGCTGCACACGCCCCCGGCCGGGCGCCGCGGCGCTCACAGGTGCACCGGCTGCACGTAGCTCCGCGGGAAGAAGCCCACACGCCCGCAGGACCGGCCTCGCCACCAGTGGGGGTCCGGGCGCTCCAGGACCTCAATGATGTCCCCGCGGCGGAAGCTGAGCTGTGAAGAGTCCTGGGCCGAGAAGTCGAACTGGGCCTGAGCGAAGCAGGCGCGGGGAGACTGCAAGGGGAGGAAGCAGTTAGTAGGGTGGCTTTGGAAGCCCTAGACCTGGAGGACCCTAGGAGGGCGACTCTGTAGGTGGGGAGGAGTCTTGGGGCAGCACTGAACTTGACCAATCTCAGAGAGTGACCACTCATCCCATGGGCTTTATGCTGCCCAGGGCCCCCTCATTATTGCATCTTCATAGAGCAACTCTGCTCCTGGCGACCTCGAAGGACAGGACGGCTGGGGGAGGACATAAATCCTGGTCCTTAGGTGGGACTTTGGTTGGTCCCTGGCTCTTTCCTGGTCTCATCTCCCCAGCTGTGCAGCAGCCAGGATAACCAGGTCAGGCATGGACCCCAGGAGAGGACCTTATCCACTGTATGGTGTTGTGCAGCCAAGAGCAGAGTTTCCTGCCTGTGACCAGGGATGCGGTTGCCACTTGGAGCCACCCCCGCAGTCAGGCTTGGGCTCCAGCCCTGTCTGTCTCCAAGTAGGACCTTAGAACATCCCTGCCCTGTGTGGGACTCGGTCCTCTCCCACACATAGCAGCTGAACGGGAGGAAGCTCTCTGTGGCATGTCTGCTTGGTGGCACCCAGCACCCAGTCCCTACCTGCCCCACCCGGATCCCAGGTGTGAGCCTGCGGAATCCCATCCAAGATGGTGATAGAATCAGAAGAGACACTGTAATTAGCGGTTCTCTGCCCCGGAAGGAGGAGGCGTCACAAGTCTCAGGGGACTGAGCCAGCTCTGCAGTCACCTCACTGGATGAATGACCTCGGGCGCAGGCCAGAGCCAGGAAGTGGGTGCTGGGCAGGCTCAGTTGGCCCCTCTACTCCATCCTGGCTCCCTCACACTCTCCAGGAGCAGGGCTGGCCCAGGGAGTGGGAGGACAGATGGAGGGATGGGTGACCGGTGGGACCCGCTGAGGCCCTGTTTAATCCTCTTGGTATCACACCCCCAGGCTCATCCTATTAGACATAAGGGAAACTGAGACCCAACTAAGAGTTGAATTGGCCCTCAGGCCATACAAGATGTTTGAGGCGACTGGGGACACGACAGCCTTGACTATGGCCATGTTTCCCATCCTTCCTGCACAGCCCAACTTCAAAGGTCCCAAGGTCTTAACCACCTGCCCCAGGCTTTGTCCACACCCCTTTCTCCAGGGAAAACAGCGGGTCGGGGCTAATAACCCCATTGGCCAGTGTCATCATCCTAATGAGAGTAAGAGCTCGTCCTTGGGGCCCCTTGATGAAAGGCTGGATGCTAGCAAATTGCTGTTATTGTGAGGATCGGGGCAGAGGGACCCCCACATAACCAGGACCTCACCCACAAGTGTTCGCATTGCCCCACATCCTGGCCAAGTCAGCTTCTTGTTGGTGAGCAGAAACCAAGATGGAGCATTCCAGGCATGCTTGTATCACTTGGAGCCTCAGTTTCCCCGTCTCTATAATGGGACTGCTGAGACTCCCAGAGCACAGAGACTGGATGAGAGTGTGGTACTCAGACAAGAGTGTGGCACATGTCTATCTATCCATTCACTCAACCAACATTTGTTGAGCTCCTGCTGTGTGCCACACACTATTCTAGGAGCTGAAAACAAGCCAGAATGGTTCACCCTAGCAGAGTTGCTACTGTCCCCATTCTCCAGACCCTGGCCCATCCCTCTTGTCCCTAGATACTCTCCCCACAGATAGGGTCTTGGAGTCTGGGCTGGACCTGCCTCTGGCACCTGCAGACTGTAGGGTACACCCCCACCCCATACCTACCTGTAGCAGAGGCTCCTCATCACGCAGGAAGACCTGCCTCCGCTTGGCGATGGTGGTGGTGCGGTAGAAATCGACCAGTTCATTGAGGGAGTTGAACTTCTCATCCCAAAGGAAGTATTTCCCCGAGGCCTCTCTCAGCACCTTGAAATGCTGCACCTGGTCCCCATAGCTAGGAGAGAAGACCCATGGCTACTGCAGCCCAGCACCCCTGCCCGCTGCCCACGCTACCACCCGGAGCCAGGCCTCTCCGTGGTAAGACTGGAGTTGGAGTTGGGGTACAGATGGGAGATCTCACTGCCCTACTCCATGTGAGACCTGGGGAGTGCCCACTACCACCAGCTGTGGCGAGCTCTCAGGCAGTGGGCTCTGGACCAGGTGACTTTTTTTGCTGTGTGACCTTACTTAGGCAAGTTACTAACCTTCTCTAAACCTCAGTGCCCTCATAATGACAACACTTCTTTTGGGGTTAAGTGAGCAGAAAATGCTGACTTTACCTTATTGGCAGAATTAAATTGCTACCTCTGAGTGAGTCATGATCAAGCAGCATCTCTTTCACATCTCTTCACCCATGCTCTCAGCTTTGGCATTCTCCTTCCTCTCTCCCTACCCAATCCCTGTAATTCCTTGGGGAGTAAGCCCTAAAATAATCCTGGCACAGCTCAAAGCCTGCCTATGTGAGAGAAGGATCGGATGCTTCATGCCCTTTCTCATCCCTCAAGAACCTTACGTGACTCCTCCCCATTGCCTTCAGATTTACCTAAGGGTAAAATCTTAACACCCAGACCCAAGATCTGGCTCTGATTGTACGTCTGGCCTCATTTCCTTCTTACCTCCTTAGACACATTTGTGGGCCCCTCTCTTTCTCATGTCCCAGCCTTCCCAGCCTCCCACCAAATGGTACCAAGTCCTTCGCAGCCCAGCTGAAGAGACAGCCTGTTCTCCCAAACTGGCCAGCAGGGCAGAGCCTGTCTTGGCAGTGACTGGGCAGAGGGACCTGGCTTGAGTGTCCCATGTTCTACACCAGACAGGCCACTCAAGGTTGGGACTGAATGTGGCACTGGCATGGGTCAGGACAGTGGGCAGGTGCAACTGCTGTGACTCCCTTCCCTGCTGCAGGCATGGCTGGGCCCGCCCCAAGGCTGAGAAGAGCAGATCAGGCCCAATGGGGAAACTGAGGCCCCAGTGCAGCCACAAGCTTCTCAGAGCTGCCCAGCAAGAAAGGCTGGGACTGAGGCCACATCTGAGCTCACACTTGCTCTAACACGCCCCCGATTGATGATTGTCATATAACAATAGCAGTCATTATTCCAATTACGATATTAATAATGTCCCAGATTTTATCCAAGTCCAGGTTCCCACTGCATGATGCTCCCCAGGCCCACTCTCCTTCCCTCCCTGTGCCCACCTTCAACAGCATTCTCAGCTGGCCAGCCACCTTGCTGCAATTTGGTACCCTTGTGTCCAAATTCACAGCACAAGTGCCCGGCCTATTGCAGGGGCGGGGGAGGCTGGGAGCCCCACAGGTGCCTGTCCTACTGTCTTAGACCCATTTGGCTGAGCTGGGACCTTGAAGGGGGCACAGACAAGCCCCAGTGCCCAACCAGAAAGGAGCCAGGTTAGAAGTTGTCCCATTCAGGTGGCTTGTAGTGCTGAGAGCTGTGGACCTGGGGATCCGGGGGCAGGGCCAGCACAGGTGGGGGCAGCAGGTGACCACTTAAGGGAGATGGCGCTTGGCCTCCTAACCCACAGGCTGAGCCTCATTTTGTTCATACGAGGAGCAGGTGAGAGCCAACCTCCAAGTCAGACAGTTAAAAACTTAAGCAAAAGCTGGGCATGGTGGCACACTCCAGTAGTCCCAGCACTCAGGAGGCTGAGGTAGAAAGATTGTCTCGAGTTTGAGGCCAGCCTGGACTCCATAGTGAGTTCAAGGCCATGTCAAGACTCTGTCTCATAAAAACAGAACAACAAAAAGCAAAGCAAAAAGCCTATTGTGGTGTACCCCTGTAATCTCAGCAC
>RJWT010033476.1:0-13889 GCA_004365215.1 Cuniculus paca
TTTGGTGCTCCTTTTCCATCCCTTCCTTTTCATCAGGAATTCAGACAATGCAAATGTTAAACCCTTGTTATCATCTCAACGTACCCTAGCATTTCTTCATTTTTTTCTATGTATTTCCTCTTGGAAGTGCAGGTTGGATGACTTTTATTTATTATTTATTTATTTATCTTCAAGTTCAGCGATTCTTCGTGCTGCTTTTTAGCTCATCAGTAATTTCTTTGGTTGGTTTTGTGTGTGTGTGTGTGTGTGTGTGTGTGTGTGTGTGTGTGTGTTTTTTACCCTCGGTTACTATATTTTTTCAGTTTCAAAATTTTAACGTCCTGTATGTTTTGTTTCTTTTGTTGAAACTGTTTACGTAGCTCCTTAAAACATTCTGATGATGATCACGTCAAAGACCTCATCTAATAATTCCAACATCAGTGTCATCTCACTGTTGATATCTGTTGTTTGTCTTCTCTCTTTCTACTTGTTTTCCTTTTTGGATTCTGAATGGTTAGTGGTCTTACATCTGCGAACCAAGAAAAGTCATGCTTTCCTACTGGGCAGGGAGCAGGAGGTGACGTTCCTTCTGGCTGAGTGGGGCTTCACTTAGCCTTCTCTGATAACACCTCCATCTGCCCTGTCCTGAAGTGAGTTTAGTCTTTCCAGGCTTTTCCCTCTGCCTTACCTTCAGAAACTATAGATTTGTGAGTCTTAATGTCTGAGATTTTCCACATAGGATTCTAGAGGCAGATGGGGAAAGGTGGGGGTCGGCATAAGTCAGTGTTTTTCCTTTGTGAATGTGAAATATTTTTAAGACAGCAATTTCTCAAAAATATGAGATTTCCATGGAGCAGATTAGTGAAGTAGCTCTTCTAGTCTTTTGTTTTCTTTTTTTCTTGTCTTGTCTTGTCTTGCCTTGCCTTGCCTTTCCCTCCCTTTCTTTCTTCCTTTCTTTCTGTCCTTTTATATTTCTTTCTTTTTTTCCTTTTTTCTTTCTTTCCAAAGGATGATTACCACCAGGAATGATAAAGAATAAAAATATATTGTTTACTATAAATTAAAAAGGACATAAAATTAATGATTATGAAGTAAAAAAAAAAATGGAGGGGGGAAGAAAAAGCCAAAGAAACAAATAATGGAAATGTTTTCTCCTATTTTTTATTTTTTATTTTGGGATTCTGAGTGTGTAAGTCTTTTATTTACTTGACTCCTGGACTTTCATTGTCTCCACCTCTAATTTATTCAGTGAACTGAATTTATTCAGTGTCCAAAGACATAAGGAAATTAAGCAAAAGGAAAAATAAACTTACTTGCACAGTCAGCATGTAGACTCTTTTATAACCATAAATAAGTGGCCAAGATACTACTTTTTCACATAAATTTTTTTCTAAAATAGAAAATAATCCTTTTTTATAAAAAATATAAAGATGAAATTTTTAAGGAGATAAAAATGTTAATTTCCCTGATTTGAATATCATACATTACAAACATGTATCAAATTATCACACTGTACTCCATAAATATATGCAATTAGAATAATACTGATTAATAAAAATAAATAATTAAGATGACCTACTATTTTAAAAATTATGATATTTAGTCCCAAAAACCTTCACACATATTTTCTTTCACATTATTGAATGGGACGAATAACTAGCTTTCAAACTCTTCTGTGCAAATTCTAACAGTTTAAAAATTAAGAAGACCAAGCAAAGAAAATCATTTCTGATCTTCATTCTTACTTTGTTCTAAAACAATTATTTATGTTTTAAACTCTAATGTGAAGGGAAAAAAATGGATTGAGGACAATGTGAAAGCAGTAATTATCAAAATTTATGGAAATACAGCTATACTTTGTACAACTCAGTTGGTAACTCATTCTAGGAAAATGTAAGAGAACCAATCATATAATTACCAGTGTGTTTTTAAAGCACATATGCCATGATAAATGTATACTACTCACAGAAACATTTTATGAATCATGCCACGATGCCCAGACAATTTCAGACAGCCACAAATCTTCCTAATATATCTTCTTGGGTATGTATTCACTTAATAAGCCTAATGTGAGGAAATGATACAGTCTTAACAGAAAATAATTATATTGAATTACCAAAAAAGAATAGAATACCGCATCTTCTCATGTTAAACAATAACAGGGTTTGAATATAACTTAAAATGTCTCATCTGGACCTTAAATTTGGAAATATCATCCCGGTCATGTTGATTGATCTATTTATTAGAATGTATCTCTGAGAAATCAGCTTGCCAAACCTTTGGTTTCACAGATGAGGAAATAGAAATGATCTTCAACAGCAAATCTCCAGAAGCTGTTGTTGTCATATGTAGGATTAAACACACACACACACACACACACACACACACACACGTATGTACAAAGAATAGAGATAAATAGAATCATCTTGGACATAGTAAAATAGGAACACCTCAGGGATGGTGCTTGAGTTACCTTTTTTGTCAACGGTTGCAAAATCTAAGACTTTAAAAGATAGAGGCCACGTTGGAAAGTGATTCTGACTTTGAAGGATCCAGTTGGCTGTGTGATCTTGGGAAGGTTATCAAACAATTTAACCTCCATTCTTTCATGTTATATTAGAAAAACAGTATATAAATTTTAGAAGAGTTGTGAAGATAAAATTATGTTAATAATTATAATTGACAGGTTGCATTCTAATGAAGTTTACACTAAGCTAGTGCTTTTAATTAGCATACTCAACAATTGCATTCTAGGAATTTATTCATTCTACCAATATACTGGCATATGTATAAATTAACATATATGCTGCTTAATAACATTTTACAAGATATATATGTAGGTGAAATAGATAGAAAGGTGTATATGGGTTGTCTTGGTTATTTTTCTCTTTCTGGGACAAAATATACAACACCCAAAATTAAGGAAGGAAAGGTTTATTTTGCTTACAGTTTGTGGAAGTTTTAGTCCATAATCAGCTGGCTCCAAGCCAGGGTGGCATGGCACTGGGGCAACACTTCAAGGCAGCAGTCATCAAAAGCAGCAAGAGCAAAAGGGGGGAGCAAGCCTCTTCTCCTTCCTTATATTGTATGCAGACCACCTCCACTCCATGACCAGTGTAGCACTCACAAAATCTCCTTGCCTTCTCTTGCACAGGAGGAGGATATTTACAAATTAAGAACCCTGGCTCCCTGCTGAGTCATTTAGTTAAACTTTTAAACTGCTCAAGTTGACACAATGTATCACCATAACACAGGTATCCCCTGTGGAACTGTAATAAAAAAAGATTGAAAATAAATCAAGAGCCCATTGATAAGTGAACTGGTTGAATAAATTTGATACCATAAAATAAAAATTTTTGGATAAATTTTTTTGAGACAATGTCTTCCTATGTAGTTCAGGCTGGCTGAACTCACTGTGTAACACAGACTGGCCTTGAACTCCAATCTATTCTCCTGCCTAAGCCTCCTGAATTCTGGGATTACAGGAGTGTGCCTCCATGCCCAGCCTGGAGCAATTTTCTTAAATGCTGCTTTATAACATTTTACAAGATATATATGTAGGTGAAATAGGCAGAAAGGTACATAGAAGACATACCAGATAAATAGATAAGTAGATAGATAGATAGATAGATAGATAGATAGATAGATAGATAAAGTTTATATGCCTTTAAATAGAATATTCATTGTAGAAAATGAACTAAAACATTTGACTTTCTGGAAAAGGGAACTGAGTGTGATTGGGAATGAGAATGAAAAGGATATTTACTCTTTACATTATACCTTCTTGTATCTTGAACTTTTTTATATTTGCCCATTCAGTTAAAAATAAATAAAAATGTATAACTAATTATTGAGAAAACTTATAGTGTAAGATTTCTTAGTTTTTTTTTTTAATGTGTTTGCTTTTGTTTCCTTGTTGCATTTTCTAACATTTTTTAAAAGTTTGGAGTAGCTAATTATGCTTATACTTTCAACTGAAAATTAAAGGCCTGAAAACCAGCACTAAAAGTGATTTTAATATTTTGGACCAAAATTGTCAGCTTGATTGACTGAACACAATCACAAAAGAAGTTGATTGCATGGCTAACCACTATGTAATGCTGGCTTATAGCAATTATTCTTAGTATAACTGCAAAAGAGAGTATATTAAAATGTGGCTGCTTGGACAAAGTGGATAAAGTCTTAATCCAAACATATATACACATTCATACATACACATATATACATGACATATGCACATGTACATACATGTGAGAGTCTGAAATTCATACCACCTAGTCATTATCATTGGTGTGCAGTATGTGTGAAATTTGAATGTCATTTGGAAGCTAAATATAAATATTAATTAAATGATTCTATAGTTAAACAAAATAAAAGTTTTATTTGGTGATTTATATTTGGCATCCCATTGATTATTTTTTATCCCACCAAACATTTATGATGCAGGTCCCAGGAGGAGAAACAAGAAGCCAATTCACCCTTCCCATGAGCCAACCAACACGCAGACTGGGAGACAAGAACACCTCCCCATAAGCAATCACTGTGATTGATTAGGAGGAACACAGGTTGAGTTGTTAGCAAATGAGGTACAAAACAACTTAATGCTTGTATTGTTTGGTTGATCTTGCAGGCCTAAGGCTGGTAGTCCAAGGATCTTTTAAGAGGATAACAGAATGCAATATAGCAACTATGGGGGATAGCCTTCTGTCTTGTTTTTGAAATCCAATATTGTTCTCACTGTTTTGTTATGCTTTGTTTCATTTTATTGTTTTGTTTTTTTCAATGTTCTGTTTTGTTTGATTTTATTATGTCCAATGGTATGGGTAGCCATTTTGAAGATGACAACAGGCATTTTGATAGCCATTGTTGATTTCCTGTTACGCTATTTTGAAGTCCTGTATCATTTTCAGTGCTTTGTTTTGATTGACTTTATTCTGTTTTGTTTGATTTTTTCTTTGAAATAAAATTTTAAAAAATTTATAAACATTTCTTTTTTCCTACTCTGCTTCTTAGCTCTAATAGCTGGTAGGAGGCATCACCTTCTATCAGTCACAACTCAATCCTAAAAAGCTGTATAGAGACAAATGTGGAACTGGGAGGAAAGACTACCTAGTTAAGCAGTGGCAGGGTGTCTGACTTGTACTATCAGTAATCACGAAGCCGGAATGGGAAAGAGTCCTCAGTGACATTTTATGTTCATATATTGTAACAGGAGAAAAATGAAACTGACTGAGATCACTTATGCACCAAAGAGTAAGCATAATTCCTCTCCAGAGTAGACAGCTTTTATTTAGCAAAACACCTTGACAGGCCACTTGGATTTCAATGCCAAGGCCCCCGGAGCCTCCCCTGGAAAAGGAAAGAGAAACAAAGGCTTATCTGAGTTACTCTACATTTAAAAAATGAAAGGGGAGGAAAAGATTGGGAGCAGCCTCCTATAGAAAAGAAATCTTGACAGAAATAAATGCAGACTAAACCTGGATGGCAGATAAAAAGGAGAAAAATCTGCTTAAAAGATAAGAAGCATGGAATTCTTTTTTTATATGTTCTATTATTCTTTTTAATTCAAACACATGGAAAGAAAAAAGTCTCAATGGACTTCGTCAAACCCATTGCTCAGATTAAACAAATAATCAATTTTCTGTTCTTCCCCTTTTATTTGTTTCTTCATCCACTATTTTTTGTCATTGTTCTCACAATAAGTCACATTTGATCTGTAAAAAGCTCAGAATAGTATCACTAACAGATAAGGAACTTAAAAGCACAACCTTGGTACTGTTACTGAACCCAACACTACTGCCTTGATAGCATCTAATTTTGGTAATCACTTATGATTATGTCAAAAGGCTCTTTCTTGACAGTTTTTCAGAATCCAAACGAATTTCATGATACATCTGCATGACGCATTTCTTAAATGTTACTTAGATAAAAAAAGCTCCTCTGTATTTCCTCCCATTTGTGTTATTTACCAGTATCATTTGCCTACAAGAATTTTCCATTTTTCTAATTTGGCTGTTTATAATTTATAATGGTATTTGTTTTTCTCTATTGCCAAAATTTCCCATAAGTGTGCAGATATGGACATTTGATTAGATTCATGATCAGGTGTCTTAAGGTTTTTCTATTAACTTTATCTTCTAATTGATGAATACAACATAAAAATTATACATAGTAATGGGTGCCATATTATGTTTCAATGTTTGTATCCATTATGTAATATATAAATCTAGTTAAAGATACTTATTAAGGAGCATAAAATTCTTCACAGCCAAGTTTTTAGGTAAAGCTGCATAGGCACATCCTTGAATAACTCATGCTTATGGGACAAAAAAGGTCCAGATGTTCAGAGATCCCAGAAGAAAAGCTATGAGTGTAAAGAAATACCAGCAGAATATAGTCATGGGGTAGAAACATGAAATAGCCACCTTTCTCTTTGTTTATGCCACAGAAAGTTACCCTTTGATAGTACTGGAGAAGTATAAGAAGAGAGTAGCAAAAGCTAGCAACCATGTAAAATATATATTATACTTGCCAATAATATTTCATTTCAGTCACCTACCAAAAACAAACAAACAAAAAGGATTGCCCTTTCTTCTTTCCATCTCTTTGATGATCGATAAAAACTAATATAAAAAGTTTTCATGCATATTTCAATGCTCTAGATGCACTAAAGCAAAAATCAGTCTTTGAAGACCCCATCTGGGAGGTAGTTTGATTCTGGAATTTTGTTTTGCATGAATATGTAGATCACAAATGGGTTTCTTTAATTACCACCTGTATTACATTTTTAATGGTTGCATAAAAATCATCATATTTAAAATTGCACAAGGCTATCATTTCTATTTAGGCAAATAAACCTGGTCTCTAAATCGAACAGCCTTACCTAATATTTGAAATTAATTTAAAAATGCACATTTATGCATCTCATATTATTTTCATGAAACATTTCATCAAAAGAAAGACAAAACCAAGGACATACCAGTCTACTGGCAGTGACAGATACTGGATATTAGAGGCATATAGAAAATCTCTTTCATTGCAAACACTCTGAATGACATCCAAATAAAGATAAATATCAGATGGATCTGAATTTTTTAAAAGGTCTGAAATCCATTAAGTGAACAGAAATGTTTTCTTGCAGTAGATGAGAGAAAGAGAGAAAGAAAGAGGAAAAAGCTAGAGGGACAGCAACACAGAGACAGACAAAGACAGAGGAATATGAAACAACGCAGTTGATGAATAATCTAGTAAAATGAGTTGAAAATTCTTTGACTCGGTATTTTATTAGAAGCATAATAATAAGTTCTGTCTACTTAAAAGAAATAATAATTAGGAAGTCTCTCCAGCAACACACTATAGCTGAACAATTCTCAATTGTTCGTAGTTACAAAGAATAACTCAAAGGTTTGATGTTACATAAAGATTATGTATCGTTATATTAAGCTTATTTTTCATTTTTAATTAGGATCTTACCTGGTGAAACTAAACCTGGTTAACTCATCCAGGTGGAGGAAGGAATGGCAAAAAAAATCTACTTTATATTGTATATATTATATTGGTATACATTTTGTGATTTTTAAAATTCTTTCTATTGAAGTATAGCATTAAAACAATGCCTAATACATTACTGTAGAGTTTAATGTGTATTCCCAATGCGAAAAAAAAAAAACTTACTGTTAACTTTAACTGAGGTCAAAACATAGAATATGAACCGGCACACCATCCTGCCTCCTAATACCCTCCACAATTTCCACAATTCTGACATTTAAGCATCATGCATTAGTTTTTTTCATATTTTTGAACTTTATATAAATTGAACATCACCGGGTGTACTCTTCTGTTTCTGGCTTCATTCAGCGTTATGGTTATGTGACACACATTGCTGCTTGCAGTTGCAGCACACTCAGAGACACGGTGGTATGGTGTTTATATATCCTAATTTACACACCCATCCTATGGTTGATGGATACCTGGGTAGTTTTATCATTGTGCCATTATAAACAGCATTGCCACGAACATTCTACACATGTCTTTTGGTATACTTATCTATGCATATCTTTTGGCCATGTGCCTAGGAATGGAATTATTTCTGCCAGATAATCGGCTTCAGTAACTATTGACCCAGAATTCTCCAAAATTGCCATGCCACTTTATACCATTGCCCTCAGTGTATCATAGTTGCATAGAGGTACTGCAACCTTGTTAAAACCTGTTGTCAGGTGTGAGCTTTTTATTGTTTGGTTTGTTTTCAAAAGTAGCCACTCTTCTGGATGCACAGTGGCATATCATTGTGCTTTTAGTCTCTGTGTCCCTTGGTGTAAGCAAAGACTTTATGAACAAAATCCTGATCACACAGGAACCATCACAGAGAATCACCAACTGGGATATATCTTATTAAAAAGCTTTTGCACAGCAAGGGAAACCACCACCAACCAAGTGAAGAGACAATGTACAGTGTGGGAAAAAATTTTTGCCACCTGTACCCCAGACAAAAGACTACTATCCAGAATATATGAAGAACTAAAAAAAAAAAAAAACCAGACACCTCCAAATTCAAATACTCAAATCAAAAAATGGGCACCTAAGATGAATAACTCACTTCTCAGATGAATAAGTACAAACAGTAAATAAATATATGAAAAAAATGCATCATTGGTCATTTGAGAAATGCAAAGTAAAACTATGCTGAGATTCCATATCACTCTAGAAAGAATGGCTATTATCAAGAAATAACCATTAAACACTGGTGGGACTGCGAAGAAAAAGGAAACTTTCTCCAGTGTTGATAGGAGTGCAAACTGGTGCAACCACTGTGGAAATCAGTGTGGACAAACCTCAAAAATCTAGGGCTGGAGATTCCATTCAGCCCAACTATTCCTCTTCTTAACATCTTCACAAAATAATTAAAAGCATCATACCACAGCAATTTATAGGCACACATGCTTATGGTAGCACAGTAAGTAAAAGGGCCTATGAGACACCAAGGGACACAGTAGGGTCCCAGCTGAGGCACACACTATAGCCAGGTAGATCTGATGGCCTGGAACAACCTGAAGCCACAGTAATAATAGGAGATAAGGACTGGCTGACATCACTATTCCCAGGCTGGTCAGCCTAGGAAGAATATAAGACTCACCCAACAGGCTCTGCAGGAGGAATTCAGGTAACTGGCCCCTCCCCTTCATTGTGGGATCCAGCAATTGGACAAACATCAGCCATACAGTAGGACCCCAAGACACACAAGACAGATAGTTGAGAATAGTGGAATTGAAAAGACCAACATATTAACCCAAGAAGTGAAAATGACAAAACAAAAAAGCAAAATGCAATCTCAAACATCCAGTCCATCAGGAACAAGTACAGGATACATTGAAATAAAAGACATTAGAAGTCACACACCTGAAATTCCTGGAAAGATAGCAAGTGAAATAAAGAAACAAATCCATAAGGCCATAGAGCAAATCAGATTAGGAATAATCTCTCAGGTAAAGAAAAAAATGACAACCTTAATAAAGGAGTTGCTCAGCATAACTAGAGAAGGCATAGATAAAAAAGTATAGGAGCATGGGGAAATGATGGAAACCTTGAATGAACAATATAGGAAAGAAACAGAATGCATGAAATAAATTCAAAGAGATATCCAAGAAATAAAAAATTCCACTGAAAGCTAGCAAAACCATATGAATGAAGCTGAGGCTAGACTTTCAGATTTTCAGACCTTGAAGACAGGATAGTGATCATGAAAGGAAAGAACTTTTAAAAATAACAAGGGAGCATGATATAGCAATTCAACAGCTTCAAGATGATGCAAAGAGAAGCAATATAAGACTGATAGGCATCAATGAAAATGCAGGAGTCAATAAAAATGACATAAAAAACTATTCACAGAAGTAATAGCAGAAAATTTCCCAAACATTGGATAAGAATTGGATATACAGATAAGTGAGGCATATAGAAAGCCAAACAGTCATAACTAAAATAAATCTACACACAGACATATAATTAAGATCCCAGAAATTCAGCATAAAAATACTAAAAGCTGTTCAAGAAAAGACACAACTCACCTATCAAGGAAAGCCCATTAGAATCATGGCAGACTTCTCAGCAAGAACCCTCAAGTCAAGATGAACTTGGAATGAAGTATTTCAAGCCCTGAAAGAAACCAGCTTTCAACCCAGATTGATGTAACCTGCAAAACTTTCTTTTAAAATTAATGGAGAAATAAGGTACTTCCATGATAAAAACAACTGAAGGAATTCATGTCCACAAAACTAACCTGAGAAAAACTACTGAAAGACATACTAGAGAGACAAAAATGACTACAATTCCCAGAACAACAACAGAAAGAAAGCACCAGGCAGGGCAAGCAATTAAACAATGGGGAAAAGCAGGAAACCAACAATGGGAAAATAATATGACAAAGTTAAGCCAGTACATATCAATTATATCCATCAGTGTAAATGGCCTCAATTCACCAATTAAAAGAAATAGGTTGACAGAATGGAACAAGAAACAGGATCCAACAATATTCTGTATACAAGACAAGAAACACATCTGACTCAAAAGGAAACTCATAGACTAAAAGTCAAAGGATAGAAAACAATATTCCTTGTGACAGGAACCCAGAAAAAAGCAGGTGTAGTTATTCTGTTTACAGACAATGTGAACATCAAATGAAAAATGATCAAAAGAGATAAAGAAGGTCACTACAAACTTGTTAGGAGAAAAATTCAAGAGGAAGAGCTAACAATCATAAATATATATGCACCAAATACAGGAGCACCCAACTATATAAGACAAATACTAATAAACATGAAAAAATCAAATACACAATAACATGATTGTAACAAGGAACCTTAGTACCCCATTGTCACAAAGAGAAAGATCAACTAGACAAAAAGTTGGAAAAGAAATAACAGTACTGAATCAAACTCATGAACAAATGACTTAGTACATGTTTACAGAGTGTTCCTCCCAACAACAACAGAATACACATTCTAATCAGTTGCACATGGGACAGTCACTAAAACAGACCATATATTAGCCCATAGAACATGCTTAAGTAAATACAAAGGAATTGAAATTATCCCCATGCATATTATCTGACCATAGTGCACTGAAATTGGAAATTAATGGCAAAAGAAACTGTAAAACTTACATAAACACATGGAAATTAAATAACAACTTCTTGAACAACCAATGGGTAACAATGAAATTAAAGAAGAAACTAAACAATACCTACAATTCAATGAAAGTGCAGATACAACATACCAAAACCTGTAGGAAAAAATGAAAGTGGTCCTAAGAGGGCAATAGATAGCTAGGATATCCCCTGCTCTTGGTTAAGAAGAACCAACATTGTAAAAATGGCATACTCCCAAAACTGTTATACAAATTTAATGCAATCTTGAAAATACCAATAACATACCTTATAGATCTAGAGAAAACACTCCTAAAATTCATTTGGAAACAGAAGAGACCTCGAATAACAAAGGCAATCCTGAGCAACAAAGGCAAGGCAGGAGGTATCATGATATCTGACTTGAAATTATACTACAAAGCTACAGTGATAAAATCAGCATGGTACTTGCAAAAAAAAAAAGACCTGAGGATCAATGGAACAGATTAGAAGATACAGACACAACTACAAAGACACTCAGCCACCTTATCTTTGACAAAAGGACTCAACATGTTCACTAGAAGAAAGATAACCTCTTTAATAAATGATGATGGGAAAACTGGCTTTCCACATGCCAAATACTGAAACTAGACCCATGTTTATTACCATGCACTAAACTAAAGACGAAATGGATCAAAGATCTGAATATTAAAAGAGAAACACTAAATCTACTGTAAGACAAGGTAGGGAGAAATCTTGAAGACATTGGGGTAGGCAAAGGGTTCATGAGCAAAATGCAAACTGCCCAGGCCGTACTTCAAAGAATCAAAAACTGAAATCTCATCTCATTAAAAAGTTTCTGCACTTCAAAAAAAATCACCAACAGAGTGAAAAGAAAACCCACAGAACGGGAAACAATTTTAGCCAGCTCCCTCAGACAAAAGACTTATATCTAGAACAAATAAAGAATTGGAAAACATCAGGTCCCCCAAATTCAAAGACCCAGTTCAAAAATGGGCATCTGAGATAAACATGCACTTCTCAGATGAAGAAATACAAATAGCAAACAAATACATAATGAAATGTTTGACATCACTGGTCATTCAAGAAATTCAAATTAAAACAACACCGAGATTCCATCTCACTGCAGAAAGAATGACTGCCATCAAGAAATCAACCACTTACAAATGTTGGTGGGGCTGTGGGAAAAAAGGAACCCTTCTCCACTGTTGGTGGGAGTGTAGACTGGTGCAACGACTGTGGAAATCAGTGTGGAGGCTTCTCAAAAAACTAGAATTGGAAGTATCATTCAATCCAGCTCTTCCCCTTCTGAGTATTTTCCCAGAAAAATTGAAAATGTCATGGCACAATAATATATATGCACCCATATTTATAGCAGCACAACTCGTAATAGCTAAATCTTGGAAACAACACAAATGCCCATCAACCACAGAATGGATAAAAAACGTGATTTTTTTATATAATGGAATGTTACTCAGCTATAAAAAAGGATAATCTTGAGTTTTATGGGTAAATGGAGGCACCTTGAGACCATACTCATAAGTGAAATAAATCAAACTCATATTTGTAAATACTGTATTGTCTCCCTAGTGTAAAAATAATAATAAAAAACTGTAAAAAGTAGTAAGATCAAAAATGTACAAAAGATATTGCAATAAAAAGGGAAAGAAAGTGCTCAAAAGGAAAGAACAACTGGGATAGGGGAAAGGAGAAAAAGAAGAAAGGAAAAGATTATATGCGTGTAGGTACACATATATAACTGTACGTATGTATATGTATGCTAGATAACTACACTACTAATCCCCATTAGTTCATCAAAAAGAACAGTTTGTGCTGTCATTGTTTGATTGTTTGATCATTTTTATGCCTAGATCTTGTAACCTGAACAATTACTTCTGAGATAACAATACGCAATATGTTAAATAGTGTTAATTTCTTCCTTTTTTTTCTGAAATTCTGTATCATTTCTATTGTTTTTTTTTGTTTTGTTTTTTAAAATAAATTTAAAAAATAGCTGCCAAAACCTTCAGACATAGTAAAAATCAAACAAAACAGAACAAAATAGAACCAATAAAAACAAAACAATGAACACAATAAAGGACTTCAAAACAAGATTATAGTAAATCCAAAATGGCTACCATAATATATCTTGCTATCTTTGAAATAACTGCCTATGCCATCAGATATAATAAAATCAAACAAGACAAAACAGAATAAAACCCAACCCAACAAAACAATGAAAATGATACAGGACTTCAAACCAAGATAATAGGGAATTAACAATGGCTACCACCTTCAGAAGGAAATCCCCCATAGATGCTACATTGTGTATTATTATCCTCTGAATAGATGATCAGACTACTGGCTTTAGGCCTGCAAGGTCAGTGAAACACTAAACACTGCAAGCATTAAGTTGTATTGTACCTCAATAGCTATCATCTCAGTCTGTGTTTCCCCAGATCAGCCGATCACTTATGGTGGGGGTGGCCTTGCTTCTTGTTTTCTCCCAGGCTGTGCCCCAGAAGGGGCTGGCATATGGCTCTCTCCCCAGCAGCCCGTGCATGGCACAGACTTGCAGGAAGCGCTAGGCTTCTTGCTGACTTCTTGCTCTCTTCCCCATACTTGAGACCTAGTGTACCTCCCCCATACTTGAGACCGTTGCGAATGGTGCCAACTCACAGAAAAAGGCTGGCATCTGGTTCTGCCCCCAGTGGCCCGCACATGGCACCAACTCACAGACAACAATTTTGAAAATTTATATCATAAAATG